>JAJMAP010000019.1:0-202948 GCA_030572695.1 Scheffersomyces illinoinensis
TCGTCTACGCCTTGAAGAGACAAGGTAGAACCTTGTATGGTTTCGGTGGTTAAACGAGCCATCGCCGTGTGTCTTAATGGGGTCCGTAATGAATTTACTTCGTATTTGCTTTGTATATTATTCTTAATACTATATCGTTTTGGAATGCTTGGCTGTAGTGTAGACTTCATGTGGCGACTGGCTAGACGATTTTGAGTCTGCTGGGCTCCCGGTGCGAGTCACAAATTCTGGTGATAATGTGAAAATGAGCCCATCACGTGCGCAGACAATCAAACAGAAAAGCTGGCAGCTGGCGTAGAGACTAGAAGTGAATCGGATCTAGCGATGTTCATGCTGCGGTGGGCATTGTTAAGATCAGCTTCTGAAGATAAGCAATAATGCAAAACTGTGCCCTTTTGATTCGGCTTGCTCTTGGAGTGCCAGCTCGAACATCCAAAATACGCCGTGATTAGACTACACTGCTTTGTTTTCTTCTATTATACATCTATTATATCTAATAATACAGCTACGGTCATATCTAGCTCATTCATATCTCCTTCTGTCGTATCTTTACGGGTATTCTATGGGTATTCTACACAGACTCGACCATTTGCTCGATCTTGTTCTTGTCACCTCCCTTGATCAACACATGGATGTGGCTGATGGACTTGACGCTCTGGAGAGACGTCCAGTTCTTGAACCACTCGACCTGTTCCCAGGTGAGGCCCAAGGGGCGGATAAATGTTTCTTCAATGTACTGGTTGATCTTGTTTCTTGTTTCTGTAGTGATGTCTCCGTCCGCACTGTTGGGATCGGTAGGGATCCTCACTTTGGACCAGACACACAAGTGGCTGACGTCGTCCTCAAAGTAGTAAGGAAAGCGGTTGTGGATGATTCTGAGGTCGGACTTGTCTGCAAAAATGGCGCCTTCTTCTCTCAAGTCCTCTACGTCCCACCGCACTTCATTGGCAAGAATATGGTCCAAAATGTTCACTTTCAGCTCCTTCAAGCCGTGCTTGAACCTCAAGTATTTGTCGGTGGCAGCCTGCGAACGCGCAAATAGCTCGAGCTGGTTGGAGGCCACTATGAAATGGACCTCGTTCCAGCTGAATGGCTTATCTACCTTGACCTTAGACATGTTGGGCATGAGTTCAGATCTGACTTCCTGGATGTTGAGGATCTGGTAGTATTCGTCGAGAGACTTTCCGGAGTCAAAGGTACTAAGTTCCTTGGTCTTGGATACTAACGTGGGGGTAGCAGGAGGCGTGGCCAAGTAGGAAGCAGTGGAAGAGGAACTGGTAGAAACAAACATTGTGCAGATTTCTGGGTGTGAAAAAAATCCAGGATTTTTATATGTCAGACTCAACTATCACACTAACAGGACGGGTGGAGCACAAAAGCAAGTTTTACTTTCAAAGGGTACGTAAAGGAGCAAATGAAGACACACTAACAATAAGAACGAGATGCCAGCTGAAAAGCCCCGGCTCCAGAGTCAGGAGAGAAACGTCTGGTTATATAGTACGGAAGATGGTTTTGTTAATTATTGCCAGGTGCCATCGGGTTGCATTTCTTTTTTCCCCTGTTGCATTTTCGTAATGCGGGTTGCATTTTTTCGAGATAGCGGGAAACGGAAGCGCTAAATAGATAGAGATAGAGTGTCGCACGTGACTATGGAAATGGCGGCCGGTACTCCGATAGTAGGGTACTGCGATTCTGAGCTTGAGTCAAGATCTGAGACAGGTGAGACAACCGTCGAAGATGACCACGGCAAGCAAACGATTCAATTGTGGCACGCAGCCTACGGCTCCGCTTTGTATTCCGACAGAGCCTTTTCTGCCCACTCCATTGCCCGTTGCTTGAAATTGTCAGGCTACTGCTACATCTTCCGATGACAATCCTGCACATGGAATCCAATAAGATATGGTTATATCGTGAATTGTCCAGAGACGAAACCTTTCTACGAGTGCTGCTTTCTACAGACAAAACATGTCTGGCAAAGTTCACAAGCTCATCATTCTCCGCCACGGAGAGTCGCAATGGAACCACGAGAATAAGTTCTGCGGCTGGATCGACATTCCTCTTTCGGAAAAGGGAAAGCTGGAAGCGGCGAATGCTGGAAAATTGATAAAGCAGTTTGGGCTTGATCCAGACATCATCTACACCTCGAAGTTGACGAGGCTGATCGAGTCAGGGTTGATCATTCTTCAGTATTTGAACAAATTGTGGATCAACCACATCAAGACCTGGCGGTTGAACGAAAGACACTACGGCCAGTACCAGGGCCGTGACAAACACGAGGTCTTCAAGAGCTTGAACTCCGACAAGGAGCAATTCCAGTACATTCGCCGGAACTACCACGGATTGCCGCCGCTAGTGGAGGGCAAGGATCCTAGCATAGACGAGAGATACCTGGACATCGTGAACAAGGATATTTTGCCACGGGGAGAGTCGCTCGAGCTCGTGATGAAAAGGTTGATTCCGTACTTTGTACTGGAGATTGTTCACCACCAGCTTATTCAATTGGACAAGACAGTGCTTATTGTGACACACGGGCTGATTGTGCGCAGTCTCATTAAGTATTTGAGCAACGTCAGTGACGACGACATCAGCAACATCAACGTTCCTACCGGAGTCCCTCTAGTGTTTGAGATCGACGACAATGCTGAGTTGGTGCGGGATTACTACTATTTAGATCCAGAACTCGCCCAGCGTGGGATGGAGAAGGTCAAGAACGAGGGGTTGAAGAAAGAGCCCCACGTGAATTTATAGATAATGAGACATGCGAGACAGAGCTGAATGTAGAGAGTTACAGGGCAAGAGCTGTACAGACAAGGAAACACAGTAGAATAACGAGAATAGCTAAGCGCAGAATTGGTGCGAAAACGAGAGCAATGAAAAAGAGCTGGCATCACCGCAAAATGGCCAATAGGAAAGGGCCAGAGAAATCACGCCAGAAAGAGAACTGGATCCAGCGACATTCTCTCAAGACTGAGCTCTGGAGTAGGTTGGCTTTCCTGAATTGCAGAGTGGTGATACTGGGCTGTAGCGGAGTGCACACAGCCCGTCTGGCAAGTCTGGCACAGACAAAGGAAGCAAGATCAGATTCTCATTTTTCATCTTCTTTCCTGGTCAACCAAACTATCTGGAATCAGCAGCAAAGCCAATGACTCATGGATTTTGACGAGCCGCTTCCATTGATCCGGCCACCGAAGCAGATCCCCTCTGTGGATGCTATGGTTTCGAGTTCTGTAGCCCCTGGCGGAGAGCTGGAGCTGGAACTGCTGGAAGAGGCCAGCGCAGACAACTCAGCCATCTACTACGCGTACGGCTACGGAATCATCGCTGTCAGCTGGATGATCTTTTTGGTGTCGGCGAACTCTTTCTTCCGCATCTGGCAATTCGTGATAGAGCCGCTCCATGGCTGTGGCTACGAGTCTTTGTACTTTCGGTTGGCAGCTGTGTTTTCTACGGTGGACAATTATGTGCTCAGTATGTGGAGCATTTATGTAGTGGTCTGGTGGTGGGCCATCGTTTCCTGGTGTGGGTTGAAGCTCTTCCGGCATCTGAAGGGCGGGGTCGAAGCAGCGTAGACGCTAATGTGATGTGAATGTATGATGTATAATGTAGCATGTGTAGTATGTATAATGTACAAGAATGATTTACAATAATAGATAAGCTTCGAGCGATATAATTAGTGGGCCGTCTATAATTAGTGTGCAATGCATAAAGTGCAAAACGGCGACATTTGCTACTCAAGCTATAGTCAATTGGCAAGGTCAGGGCCCTCGACCACTTCTGTGGAGCCGAGAAAGCGGAGATAACGCGCTATAGTATAACATAATCGGGGCTGGCATAACACAAAACACCAGGGAATAACGTAAATTGTGATGCAAACTGAAAGCAAATTTATCCTCCTCCAACACCAGCAGCGAAGACTGTAGAAAAATGCACAGCTCCTAGAAAGCGCAGATTAGAGAGCAGGCTGTGACTAATAATTGTTGGGCTATCGTAAATAGGAGTTGCAGCCAGAAAAGAAATCAACCATGTTGCCCGATTGGGCTGTACGACGCTCGAGTGCCCCGAAACATGACAGACACTAAACTGGACATGTGCGACACGGAACCGCAAAAAAATGACTGCGAAAAGGAGAGACTGGGAGGGGCCGTGGGAACTTCCGTACCTGCCTTCTCATAACAGCTTCCTGATGGTTGATCTGTAGCACAAACCACAGCACGCGAAGTAGATTCCCTGTCCATCCACCTCTCTCAAGCGGTCAAGGACAGCAGCCAGTTATCGGCACGTGACAGGGCTCAGTGCGACATTCGAGAAGATTCCACTCATCGTCCGGCATTGCCCAAACGGGAGGTACTGTGACTTATATCCGCACGAAATCCACAGCGGATCATATCTGCAGTTGCCGGATCCGAGAAGGACTGTGGTGCGACATGCGACACCCACTGAAACGCAATATTCCACGTAGCCTATTAGAAATTGTCACATAGAACAGAACTTTAGGTACATGGTACATGATGTGAAACTTACACAAGATATAATATCCACACAGCTTATAGAAAATATATAGCCTAAAACAAATTCTTCACCACTTCTAACACTCCAATTATCGTATGATACGGACCCCTACAAACACACCATACCATAAAAGAATACACCACTTAACACATACCACAAAACACATACCAACTCATTGACCACAGCTTTGTAGCGTTTTTACCAGATTCGCACTTAGCCTCTCCTGCAACCACACGACCCCTCAAATGTCGTCTGGCTGTCACACTCACTTCGTCACAGTATTATTTATCGGTGCTGCTATAATTATTAATAAGCTGCTTCTGCCTACAGATCCCGTACATTATTTATTTATATAAATACAATCTGTAATCACCTTTTCGTCTGCTGTACAGCACTTTTGTTTTTTTCCCACTTTTCCTTTCGTCACTTTCGCCATGACTTCCATCGCTGTGTTTCCTCCCTTGAAGAGATCCATCACAGACATCATGGACGAGGAACTCTACCACATCCCCAACTCCCCCATCCAGTTCGGCTCCCGGAACGCCACCCAGCCCCAAACGCAGACGCAACAGAATCAGACCCAGTCACAGCTCTTTTCGGGTTTCAAGTCGATCAACTCGTCGCCGGCTTTGGCCCACAACACCTTGTTCATACACAACACAGTAAACGGCTCCAGCTCGTCGTTGAATGCGTCCACCACTGACAGTTTCTTGGACCAGTACGTGTACTCGAACAACCTCAATGCCACATCTTCCATCAACTCGTCGACAAACATAGGCACCGCAAGTGCCACAAGCAATAACAGCAGTAGCGTGAATACAATCCCTGCTAACTTCGACGCAATGGATGTTGACGAAGCGTTCAACACCCCTAGTCTCTTTGTCAGCCCCTTTACCGACTACGGCAATCCAGACTCATCGCTTCTCACCAACAACCAAATCAACCCCTTCTCGTTCGTAAGGCCCCAACAGCTTCAGAAACAAGCCCCACCTCCTCTTCCACAGGCTTTCCCCGCTCGCCCATCCAGAAGAAGACATATCACAACCTTAGACGATGACTCATCGCATCGCTCCTCTACCAAGAAGGAAGACGACTACTTGTTGTTTAATCCCGACATCCAGCCTTCGCACCTCATCGCCAGCAACAACTCGTTCTTCAACGACGATTACTTGTTTGTGCCCAATAGTCAGCAGTACGACCTTGACAACGCAAACAACGGCACCACTGCTTCAGTAGCCAACCTTGCAGCCAACGGGATTATTCCAGGCTACGAGAACGACTACTTACTTGTGGACGACTTTGATGAAGAGATCGAAGCCGATTTGTCAGATGATGAAGAAGATGACGATAACTACTTTCATTTTGATGACGACTTGGACGACCTTGTGATGAACAGCAACGAATACCCTGAAGACAACATTAACATCAATGTCAACTTGATGGACATGGACGACTACTTGAAGAACACAAGCGGCACCAATAACAGTAATAATATAACCGATGTAGATCCAGCCGAAACCATTAGATTGAACAAGAATGACGTGATGACTGGAGGCTATATTGACGTTAAGCAGGACAAGATCGCACAATCTCACGAAACTTCTTCGCATGAAGTTGACCACGAGGATGAAATTGTAGAATATGAAATTGATGATGATGAATTTGATGACAGAAGACATTCGTCCGAGTCGCTTGCCCATAAGTCAGCAGCCGAAATTTCCGCAAATAACCCCAACCACCAGTGCGACTTGATTAATCCATTGACGGGAGTTCCTTGCAACAAGCAGTTCTCGAGACCTTACGATTTGATTAGACATCAAGAGACGATCCATGCCTCGAAAAAGAAGATCTTTAGGTGTGTCATTTGTGAAGGCAGAGCCAACGGGGGACCAGGTAACGGAAAACTGAAGACATTCTCCAGAGGCGATGCTTTATCCAGGCACATCAAAGTGAAACATGGATTGGTAGGTAAAGAGGCGATTGACATCATCAATGCCGCTAAAGAGAATGTAGAATATGTGAGCGTATAATGATTTTGGTTTGGTTAATTTGGTTTTTTGGAGCTTGTACATAGTCTTCTATTTCTTATATATAGCATAATATTACCTTAATGATAGCAAAAGTGTAGGCTTGGGATTGAAAGAACGTGATCATGAAATTTACTATGAAGTAATGTCTACAATGTATAAGTCGCTGTAGTAGCTATGGGGAAACTAGATCTTCTGTCAAGTGAGATGGGCTGCTCAACAGTAAGCTACAAAGTATCCAAAGCGAAATAATCTAGTTCTATTATGCTCTATATCTATACCATTTGAGCCATAGGTATGGATTCGACGTCGTGCTTGACCAACTCTTCCACTAAATAGTTGAGGTCTCTTGAACCAGAAGACACAGTTTCCAGAATATCACTGTCAGTGCCATGGTATTTGTAGTGTACGTATTGAAAGGCGATGTAGATATCTAAGCTCATTTGGAATAGACCGGCGAATATAAATATCATCGACACATTTTCGGCTCCAAAGAACAAGTAGCTCAACTTGATACAATCACCACCTAACCAACTTAAGAGCAAGATGATCTTGAAGTTCTTCACGGACTGCAAACGATTGAGAAGGAGGATCTGGGGGAGCGGGAGTAGTGATTCTATGAACAAGCCCAGAATGCCTACAAACAGACCATAGGGCGTGCTGTTACGGAAGACAGCTGTTAGCACAGCAAATACGACCACGAACTGTGCTAAAAACTGCCAGTAGTACTGTTCCTCCTTCCATTGCCAAAATCGGAGAGGACGCTGATAATAGACGTCAAAGAACTTAAGCGACTGGTTGAAGATGGTGATTAAATAACATTTACTCCATTTGATGACATCGCTGACGATGAGTTGGGCTGATTTGGTCAACGAATTGTCCACGTAGTAGCTCTCATGCTCTACAGGGAAACTGGCAGACATCCTCCGAGGCATGAAGGCATTGAGTTCATTTCTGAAGACAGGCATTGGTGTAAGAAAGTCTGGATCGTAGTTAGCTGGCCGATAAGCCAACAGCACCTTGAGCAAAACACACTGGCTCAACACCATCATAATAGACTGACGAAGTAAGGTGACCTCGTAGGGCGAGATGACGTAGTAGTTGATTCTAAGAATGGACGCCATTAGCATCGTGGCACAGATATCGATGGAAAAACCCATGGAAGTCTGTTTTCTATATATACCCCAACATGTCGTTCCATACGAAAATACCGGCGTGAATGTCATGAACAAATTGGCCACCTTGTGGATGTCAGGAAGCAAGTTCAAGTACGGCAAGTACTCGTCAGGGAGAAGCGACGACATAATGGCTGAAACCGCTTTGGACTAGATCTTGAAAAGTCTATATGAAATTGAAGATTGTGATTATATCAGCACTTCTCATCGAGATACAACTGCGGGTCAATGGAGGCTACACAGCCACAAGGATGCAAGCTGGAAGTAGGAAGTATGATAATTCCGTGTTCCCTCTGAAGAAGAAAAGATACGTAAGCAAATAAGTGAATTTATTTATAAATACTTCGATCTGTTAAAATGCATGAGTATACTTTTTTTCGGCCGCTTGCTTTCAAAATGAAATTATCGCCGGCTTAAAAACTTGATTGAACATTTTAGACGGAAGAAGTTCCTCGGGGTTCTCGGAAATAGGTGCTTTATATGACTATGGAGGAGGCCCAGTATTCTACGAAGAAAGGATTTGCAAACAATGGAAATCCTCTTCTATAGCCGAGTATAAGGCAGATTAAACAACGTTAACATAGCCGAATTCAGTAGAGGCTAATCTATTTTTGGCCACGATACGTACCGAAGCTCAAAGAAATTGAAACCAGAGAATTTGTCTTTACTAGAATCTTATAGATATCCAACACGAAACCACATTTTACGAATTGTCAGAGAGTACAGAGAGATTGTATGGAAAGTGAGTTGAAATAGCTGCGAAACTTCACATCACATTTATTCAGTGCGAACGTAACAGTCACAAGACCTTTAGCCCAGGTCCAAACGACTTTCCCAACAGTGGCAGTTTGCCAAAAGCTGAGAATGACAAGTCCAATAAAGACTTTGAAGTCGATCTCAACTACCAAGTATACCTAGCCAAGTCTTTACTCTACACTTTAATTTTATACGGAACTAAAGTTCGAATTATACAAATTATGCTATGCTAGACGTCCACTAAACGACCATGATGATTAGAGGAAGACGAAATGCCACGTTCATTATACCGGAATACGTGATACATGGGGGTGTTCAAACGGATATTGAGCCGGCCTGCGTCAATAGGATTATTACTTCCAGACGCGACAAGATCTCGACTGTTGCTGTGATCGTCTTGATAGGGTTCATTAACTTGGTTGATATTGCTGTTAACGAGATTATGGCTGAGTGAATCGTTGAAACTGTCGGTGTCGCTGACTGATGCGGCATCGTAATTAGTAGCCTCCTGATAACGGAAACCACGGAATAAATCTGAGGATCTGGAGAATGAAGCCTGTGTTTCAAACGCATCGTAGAAGTATGTAGACTCGTCTCCACTCTCTTCTTCGCTTGCTGGGACGGCTTGAGGAACAACTTGATTTTCCGCATGCAACGATAATTCCATCGCAATCTGAAGCTCGGTATTTTCCTGTTCTCTTCTCTCCATTTCAAGAACCTGGCCAAGTACTTGGGAACCATCATTACCCTCAAGCTCGGGCAACAACGATGGGAGAACCGCATAGAATTCTCGGTCATCTACTTGGTCAACATCCCAAAGATTTATCTCCAGAGGTAGGAGGTTGAACTGGCTTAATTTCTTAATACACTTCTGGAGCTTCTTGTCGTTATTGATCAATGCCTTGTTGAAACGCAACACAGGGATTGTATATCTGGGATCGAACGAGATCAAGTCCACGTACTTGTGAAGCTTTTCACGATATGGAGGTGAATCTTCATGTAAATATGGATGTATGTCTGTGTACTCATCCTGAGGAGGAGGTAATGAAGGGATGCTTTCTGCATCACTGGAGATTCTTCTTCTTCTTCTAAGTCTTCTTTCGCGAGATCTCTGATTTGAAACTCTTTGATTGGAGCCAGTCCTCTGACTAGTTGTTATTGGCATATTAGTTGTCGCACTTGTTTGACGACTTCTATCTGTCCTGACTCTTCTTTCTCGTCTATTTGGATCATAGTCATTTCGTCTTGTTCTACGATCGCCGTCGGTTCTAGAACTCAAATCTTGGATTGGTGGAGTGTTATCCAACAGTTCAGTCGTACTAGTTGTTGCTGTCTCAGCATGGATGTACATTGGAGCCGTAATCTCAGTCACCTGTACTTCCGGAGTAGATGACTCAGCTACAGTAGGAGGTAAAGCTGCAGGAGTTGTAGACAAAGCAGGAAATACAGAAGGGTCTAGAGTTCTATTCCCAGAAGTTACAGAACTGTCGACAGGTGATGGGAGACGTTGTTCTATTCTGGCTGGTCCTGCGACATTTACTACAGGAATACTAGCATTCGGCATAGGAGATAATACTTCATGAACCAGAACCGCTTCAACTTCTGGTGTGGCCCGATTGGACGATGGAGTCTCATCCTGTTCCAGACGGATGTTCCTCGACTTTCTACGGTTACGACTGATATCTGCTGCCAAGATTGTGCTTCTTTCGAGTTGCTCATCGACAGAATTGCGGCAACGTTCGACTATGTTATCGTTTAACACCGAGTGTCGGGCTTCGACCGAATCTAAGGGTGGAAGTGGAGGAGGACGTCTACGTCTGGCCGATGAAGAGGACGATTCCTCTTGGGTTTCTGCAGTTTGAACCAGCCGCGATGGCGCCTTCTTATTCTTTGTAGGGGATGACGAAGCAGAAGTTCGTATTTGTTGATTTTTGCGCTTGGGAGTTTTTGAAGGTGAAGATGGAGAAGAAGAGGAAGGGGATGAAGCATTCCTGGTCTTAGAGCTCTTCTGTGGCTTCTTTGTGGAACTCTTGTTGCTTATTTCTGGTGATACCAGTTCATCCGAGACTCCGGTTGAAAGAGGGGTGTTAGACCTGGACGAGCTGTGGTTGGCTGTGTTGGGCACCGTGATTCTTGTGCTGCTATAAACCCGCGTTACTGGAGTGAAAGTCGGCTGGTGCACAGAAGAAGGACTTCCTCCACCCGTAGTTGGGGTTGAATTAATAACAGAAGGACCAGAGCCCGAGGCTGCCACCTCTGAAGTCTGCGAACCAGGCGAAAGCTGTTTGTGTCTGTTTCCGCTGAAGAGATGCATGTACCACTACAGTGAAGTCGACCTACGAAGCAACAACAAGAAGAAAGACAGACTTTGGAGGCAAAATGAGGTTATAATATATGAAAGAATGTCTAGCTGTTCCGTAGTTGCTAAAAAAAAATTATCGGTATTTTTTCCGGTCGTATGCACAAGAAGCATTTTATTACATTGCCGTTTTAGGTAATGATTGAGAATGTAGGTACAAAGAGACAGTTGAAATGGGACGGAAACAGTGCAAAACGGAAAAGATACATACGGACAAGCTGGGAACAGTCAGATTGTCTTGGGCTAAACGGCTAACCAAAAGAGACCGTGTCGTGGCTATTGACTGGCTGTCTTCTGGTAGCCACCATCTGCCATTTCATGGAACTTTTCACAGAGATCCCGTAGCTCCGAAGGAGCCCGGACATTCCCACTATCAGCCCATCAAGAAACCGTAAAGGTGCAGATGTTGTAGTCTCCGACAACTAGGTGGCCCTGATCTCCTTGCAAATAGTAAGATCTGAAGGTTCATATCTACAAGCGACAAGAGGAATTTAAAAAAATGGCTGTGAAAATTACTCGATGTTCAAAAATGTCTCTGTATGTCTTCAAGCAGAGTTCCAGCCTACTACCTATCACCAATTCAGCCACTCCTGGCTTACGCCAAGTTAGCTAGACACTGGCTAGTGCTACACTTTTTCTAAACTGGTGTACATTCATACCTACAGTTTCTAATAACTTATTTTGTTCGTCTCAGCACCCATATATGGATGTCTCTTCTAAGAATTCACAAATAGCTTGTTTTCTCTGTTAACTCACAAAAAACAAAACCCTTTCATAAAAAAATGCAAAAACGTAAACCATCAATGGACTGAAGTAAAGTGCCTAGCACGACAAACGTATCGACGGATCAGGACTCGCTTAAAACATCAATTCCTCAATAAAACCAATTCTTCAATAAAATTGAAAATACAATCGGCGATTAATCAACCTATTTCAAGCGGACTTCTTCTCTACGCCATCTCTGCTACCGATGTCTAACAACTTACTTCTTGATTTCTCCGATTTCCTTCTCCAACTTCTCAATGGTTTCCTTTTGCTTTTCCAACTTTTCCTTCAAGGCCTTCAATTGTTCGGCTTCGTGTTTCTTGATGTATATGTTTTCTTGGGCTCTTTCCTTTTCAGAGAAAGCGTCGTTGGCCTGGTTGATGGCACCTTCAGTCATGGCAGCTCTGGAAACAGAAAAGGCTCTGACGGAGGTTCTCAAGGTAGATGGCAAGACGCGCTTGGAAGCTAAGGACAACATGGTGTTCGTGGGGGGATGTTACTACAAATGGCAATTGACAAGTAATTGGGAAACAACAGGGTTGGTTAATGGAATTTGGGGTTTTTTCGTCTTTTATGTCGGGAAAAACAATTACCATAACCATCCTGCAGGTAGCACGCTCATGATCATTTCTCATTGGTTATAGTGCCACCCCAGGTCCGTGGGTCACGTGTGAAGATCCACCATGTAGGAGTGGGAAGATGTTGCAGCCACTGAACCTGGAAGAATCTCCTGTTGTTTGCTTCCGTTTGTGCTGGGGAGATTGGCATATTTACGGATCCGGCGAGGCTGGGGTCATGCAGTGTGGGGATCCTAGAAAGATAAGCAGCAGGCGTGACTGGGAGTCTTTGTAGATTTGCCTGTGCAACTTCTTCCAGGACTCGCCGTAGGGCGTCTTTAGAATCCACTGTTCGTTTAGAGCCGGCCTCACATTCTGGAAGTGTTCATTGTTCAGCTTGAATACGCGAGAAAGCCATGAGCTGGAGTCCGCTAGAGCCAGCTGACACGAGGATCTACTTTTGACACGGCTAGCGTAAAGAGTCGGTGCCGTAGCTAAGCCTGAACTAGTCCAATGAGCTTTGGAGCTTTACCAGGATAGTTCGATTTAATAAGGAGAGTTCAGTTTTGGATACACTTGCAGGGATCTCTTCTGCTCCCAGTGACTTTAACGGACACTAAAAAGACTTCTAGTTACCTAATGTACCTCTATTCAATCACAGAAGAAAAACGCTGTTCACTGAGTATTACGTCACATTAGAGCGTTTCACAATGAGGACAAGACTCCTAGTAAGAATGTTTGTTTATTCTTCAATTATCATTAATATCTACGAGTTCTGGCTGATACAAATTCCACGACCGTGCTGGTGCTATCTTTGTCATATCCACCAACTTGTAGTGGCTAACTCTCGTACTTGTACGTAGTCTGTGATTGGTCTAGACTCCCAACCGGTTGCTGGACAGTTTCGATTGCTTTTCTAGAGCGTTCTGTAAGTTCTGATCTATTCTCGAGTATTCAATATCTTGCTTTTCCTTTTCGCTTACATATTAATGAAGTCATTATGGGCGAAGATATTTCCTGAGTTGTTCGTAGAATATTGTATATTTGCAAAATATACGCTAATTTAAAACTGATGTACAAAGGCCGTCCCGTAACATCAACGCCATGGTCTGGAAAAACCAGTCGACTACTTTGTATCCAGTCTGTGTTTTAGTAGCATCTCTTTACATTGTCTACCAAGTCGAGGAGATACAAGACCTTCCCTACTTCCTTTCGGACCAATTCCAATTACAACTCTTCTAAGTGCATTGTTTATTCTCTATGTACAGTGGTTCATGCCTTTCATAAGTTACGGGATGGAAGATATCTTGAGTGCTTGTGAGTAGCCGACAATAATCCGCAGCATCTGGCGGTTCTGATGGCATCGGACAACAACTTCTGGTTTTTGGCACTACAGCCTGTTATGCTTCTAGGTAAGATCTGTCCGGTAGACGTCAAAAATCTCGACAAGATTTCAGGCATCAAGTATAAAGTGCTTGGGTTGATCCCAGTTGTTTCGAATGGATCGGCTATCTGCTTGTTCCTCGCGTAATTGTGTTTCTTTTCCATGTCCAATTTGTTGTTGGAGAAGTCAAATGGATCGTAATTTTCTCCAAAAGTGAATCTTCTTGTGAACTGAGAGCTGATATCCAACGGAGGTTGTGTGCTTTCTTGTATGGATCTGGCCAATCCAACCACGTCTCTAGTGATAGTGTTTTCTTCATTATTGACCCATGACTTTTCGCTTCTCATTTCTGGAGTCGAAGGTAATGGACTGTTGGTTCTAACTGCCGAGACGGCAAAAGTTCTGACCGAGCCGGCGGCTCTCGAACTCACGAGTCTGGAAGAAGACAACATCGGCAACAGACAACTTTTACTGGAACTTCTACGTTACAGTATTCATATATATATATGAAGAACGATTGTTCAGTACTATATTGAAAATTTTTGTTTGATTTAAATCACGTGACAAGTTAATCATGTGACATTATTTGAAAATCGAGGGAAACACTAGGTATGAGCGAAACCGATGGGACGTTTAGATGGGAGAGAAAAGAAGAGATTGGGATGTATGCACCCAAGATTTCATAAGGATTCGTACTTACAACTTGAGTAAAACACTAAAGTTTCCTCTTCCTTCCTAATAAGAAGCATGCTTCCGTTTTGAAGAAGTGGGTTCTAGAAGACACTATCTGCAGTCGTACCAACTTACATAGTTAAGCGATGGAGAGGATCCAAGGGGTGCTACTCATGAGTCTTCAAGCTGATAGAGCCAGCATTTGCGCTGATTTTGCTCCGTAACGAGATACGAGTCCATGGTGGGATGTCATGTGAACGTAAAAACAGCCAATCACCGTTCATGTAAACGAGGAACATTCCTAAATTCTAAACTGGATCGCTCCATTCATCCAGAGTGATCTCATGAGATGTTTATCACGTGATTGATCACGTGATAAACACAACCTTTTTTTCGTCCATTCAGCAAAAAAGAAAAACCATAATCTTCAGTGACTACTGGGCAATATTGAAAAGGCATATACCTGGATTCTTTTTCTAGTGGCCACTGGTTTTCCATATCCGCAACGAGCGTTACGACACGAGCGGTCACAGTTCCAGGTAGAAATAACCACAGAGAAAGAGCCAGAATTCTCATATTCCCAGACTTTTCCTCTTCAATTCAATCAGTTTCTAAGCAGACCAGAAATTCTAGACATATTGATATACCAATTTTGTTACGACAAATCTGTATCAATTTGGGCCATAATTTTGCTATTACAAATATATCATACTAAAAAGATATAAAGCGTTCATCACCCGATATTCTCAATTTACAGGCCAAAAGGGTTTCGTTATCATTACTATATTCTGTTGGTTCTTAGTAATTTGATTTCCATATAATAGTCAACTATTAGCGTTCAGCTGGATAAGAAAAGTTCGACGTTAAAACTGACCCAAACGAAAGACATCAGCCTGGGGGTATAAAGTGAACTTGTACCATACACACCATTCCACAGACACTATACAACTACAAACTGTCCATTTATAGAACACAGCTATCCGTTCTATATTGCTATATCAGATCACCGTACATTTTATAAACATAGCAAAATGGGTGAGCGAGGTCCAGATCAATGGTTGGAGCAAATCAGAAAATGCATTGCCTTGTCTGAATCAGACATGAAACAGTTGTGTGAGTTGGTCAAGGAGCTTCTCATGGAAGAATCCAACATCCAACCCGTGCAATCCCCTGTCACTGTATGTGGTGATATTCATGGCCAGTTCCATGACTTGTTGGAGTTGTTCAGAATTTCCGGCGGATTGCCCCTGGAAGACAACAATACTAACTACATATTTTTGGGAGACTATGTTGATAGGGGCTACTTTTCACTAGAGACGTTTACATTGTTGATGGTGTTGAAACTAAAGTTTCCCCACAGGATTACCTTGGTTAGAGGCAATCACGAGTCAAGACAAATCACCCAGGTGTATGGTTTTTACGAAGAGTGCTTGACCAAATATGGATCAACTACCGTGTGGAAATACTGCTGTCAGGTATTTGACTTCTTGACCTTGGCTGCCATAATAGATGGCAAGATCTTGTGTGTCCATGGTGGATTATCACCAGAAATAAGAATGTTGGACCAGATCAGGGTCTTGAGCAGAGCTCAAGAAGTTCCACACGAAGGAGGCTTCTGTGATTTGGTCTGGTCTGATCCTGACAACGTTGACACCTGGGCAGTATCGCCTCGTGGAGCCGGGTGGTTGTTTGGCTCGAAAGTCAGTCGAGAATTTAACCACATAAATAACTTGAGTTTGATTGCAAGAGCACATCAATTGGTAATGGAAGGATTCAGGTACCATTTCAAAGAAAAGGATGTCGTCACTGTATGGTCAGCTCCTAACTACTGCTACAGATGTGGCAATGTTGCCAGCGTCATGCAAGTAGATGAAGACTTGGAACCAAACTTCAAGATATTTAGTGCCGTCCAGGACGGAGACCTCACAGTGAAGAACAATGCCAGCAAACAACAAAGAAGTGATTATTTCCTATGATTCCACCTTCATTACTAAATTTATTCATCATTAATTTGCATTATAGAAAGAAAAGTTTGCGTTTCTAATAATCCAAGATCTTCAATCTAATCATATAGAGCCGAGGCCAGACTTTATAATTACTACTATCACTTTCACGCTTTAGTTTGTCTTTCTGTTACAACCTATCGAACAGCCACCCAATCATCCATACTTAGCTGTTCTTTTCTCTATCTGTTTTATCTCTTCGTAATTGACAATAATGAATCACGACGAATTTTATACGAATACACATTTAATTGTTATCAAATTGTACTATTTCTCAGAAACAATACTACGAATTTTATAAGATTACGCTGTTTATTGTACATATTCTAGTAGAATGCATTCATGATCAATTCTTTCCCTTTCTTCTCTTACGTTTTTGACCAATGATCTTCTTGATATCGTCAGAGAGTCCCGACTTTTGCTCCTTCTTTTCACCATCAGCCTTTGGTCCCTTGTTCAAGTTACCTTTGTTCATGTTACCCTTCTTGGCAGAGCCCTTCCTGGCTTTCTTTCTTTCTTTGTAAGTAGAACCCTTTTCTTCGTCACCCCTGTTGTCTCTCTTTCTCTTCCTGGTTCCCTCTTCATCGTTCTTGTCGTGTTGACGTGAATGAAATACCTTGTCTCTTCTTCTCTTGACAACCTGGGCATTTTCCACAGCAAATTCGACAATCAAATTCCTTTTGCTCAATCCGTCGAGTTGAGCCAACTTCTTCTCGTCGTCGTCAAGACCCTCCAATATCTCGGGAACTGTGACTTCGTGAGCATTCAACCATCTCAAACCCATCAAGGCAACCTTGTGGTCTCTGAATTCAATGAAACCATATCCTCTACTTCTCCCTGTTTCCCCAGAGCCTTTCACTTCCATAATCACCTTGGCCTGCTTTACAACACCCTTGTGTTTGGATGACTTTTTCTTATCTTCTTCTGCAGCTCCCTTTGGTTCCAACTCTCCAAGCTCTTGCTTATGCTTGATAGAACGGTTGACTTCTTCTTTGGAAAGAGGCTGTCTCTTTTCTTCTTTGACTTCAGTAGCAAATTGAACAACGGCTTTACGACCCAAAGCCTTCAAGGCTTTCGAGTTCATGGCTCTAGGAAGATTTCTAATAGCCAATCTGGTTAATGATAAATGCAATGTAGGGTTCTTGTTCAACTGTTGAACTCTCAATTTGTATGACTTTTCTCTCATTTCCATGTCAGTCTTGGAGATAAACTGAGCCAACTTGGAGTTCGACGTGATTCTACCTTCGTTCAACAAGTACAAATTACGTTTATCCTTTTCACCTGGAGCTTTACCCAAAACCTCCTTTCTCTTTTCTGAATTTCTCTCTGCCAATTTGGAAGCCGACTGTCTGTCAACAGCCGAGGTAATCGACAAGATACGACCTTGGTAAACATATGCTGGAGAAACATCATCTGCGATCAACATTGATGTAGAGGCTGAAGATGGAGCATTTGACAAACAGTCTGTGTATGCATCCTCGTTGACGAATGCGACAAATGCAGATCCTCTGGCCAAACCAGTTTCCTTGTCGATAACAGGTAAAGCATACTTCACAGGTCCGAACTTAGAAAAATGTTCTTCAAGAGAATCTTCGTCAGCATCGTATGGAATGTTACGCACGAAGATGGCGTATGGTTCCTGTCTATTATTTTTTTTTCTTGGAGCTTCTTCTTCTTCCTCCTCCTCTTGATCTTCTTCAATCTCAGCATCGGAGTTGATTTCGTTCAAGTTGTTGAAATCTGCTTCTTCCGCATTTTCTTCTTCTTGGTCATCATTGTCTTCGCTCTTATCATCTTCATCTTCACCATTTTCGTCATCTTCATCTTCTTCTTCTATATTCTCTTCTTCATCTTGATCTTCTTCAACTTCTTCATCCTCCTTTATTTCTTCCCACTTGGATTTCTCAATTGCTAAATCTACAGCAACTTCTCTGCCGTCTATCTTCAATCCTACAGATTCCTTCACCGCTCTTTCAGCAGCTGCCTGCTTTTTCATGGTAACAAATGCAAACCCACACATCTGTCCACCCTTCTTCTTTGGAATGTATGCATCAAATACGGCCCCGAAATTGGAAAAGATCTTCTTCAACACGTCTGGTTTCTTACAGGACCATGGAAGGTTACGAATGATAAGTCTGGCTCTTCTCTTTTCTACTGGAACTGCCGGACTTCTTGGTGAAGAAGAGGGTAACTCGTTTCTATCCTTTCTATCTCTTCTTTTGGCAATATCAACTCTGAGAAGACGGCCCTTGAACTTCGATTTCCTAGCTTCCACCAAGGCAGTCAATGTGTCGTCATCAAGAGTGAAGGAGACGAAACCGAAACCTCGGGATTTCTGGTTTTCATCATTGACTATAACTGCGTGCTTGACTGGGACAAACTGTGAAAAGAACTCTGACAACTCTTCAGATGTAGCTTCAAAGGGTATGGAACGCACAAACAACGTTTTTCTGTCAAGCCCGTCTTCGTCTACAGAACTTGTTTGCTTGACGGGCACTCCGGCCACATGCTCTTCTTGTTCAGACATCGGCAGAACGTTTTAAACTGAATCTAGAGACTCTATTAGATTTTGAATCTTGTATTTTTCAATTCACTATTTTTCTCATAATGAAAAATTCATTTTGCAATCGCATCTCTTCGCATTAATTTTTTTGGAACCTGCGTGCAAGTTACCCGGCCCCGATCAAAGATAAACAAAGCAGTGTTAGCAGCCAAGTATGGAGGAATCAATTTAGAATCAATATTTTGCATTTGATTGAATAAATTTCTCTAATTCAGGCGATTCTTCTTTTATAAATTTGCAACATAACAATGGGGAAGTCACATTCCAAGAATGTGCTTCCTAACAATTACGTCCCTGTGCTATCGAAAAAAGTCCTAGCAAATGTGCTCATTCGACTACCGAAGATCTCACTCATAGAATTCATGAATGTCTGGCCCAAGATAGCAAATACCCAGCCACATATTGACAAGGAACATTCACATCGCAACCAGCTACAGTACAATCGACATGTGTCCCAAGATGCTCAAGTTATGAAGAAAGCAGTGGGAAAAACTCCTAAACGAAAAGTCATAGACAAGATCGTATACCAGTACTGGTCCAAAGGGTTGAATCTCTTGCAATTATCTCAGTTGGACTGCCAGCTTATTGTAGACAGACCTAATTCATATTACTGGATCACTTCTACTGTGAAAGATAGTCATGACAACGAAATTCCGTTGCTGTTGGACCCGAAACGCTTCCTTGACAATCTTGCGCACGAATTGAGTGCCATCTTTCTAACCTATATCTACCTCTGTCGTCATCCCAACTTGCCTTTGATCATTGTAAGAATCCAGCTCTTTGATCTCCAAACATTTAGTACTTCTTCAGATTCCAAGAGACCACACATTAGTTCGCTCAAAGCGTATTTTCTTGCTTTACCATTGAACTCCCCCACTATAATCCACAGCACTGGCAATGACTTGATTACCAAAATAGTCATGCAAGTCGTAGAACGTAGTTTGCCTCAAAATGCCAACAATCTACTCAGGATCGTAACTCCAGAAAGGCAGACTCCCATCCGTTCGTTAGAGTCCATCCATATTTTGCATGGCAATTCTAGATTTGGGAACAGTATGGGAATTTGGACTCCCTACGCAGATGCAGCAGTGGACATGCTACCATTCAGTGCTTTAGAAAAGCACAGTTTGATAGCCAAAGATGGAACCAATGACGATTATGATGGTGATGATGTAAAAATAAAGAAATTGAAATCCATAGCAAACCTCCGATTCAATGGCTCGAAGACTGGTAAGTTGAAATCAGAAAAGTTGTACGAAGACAATAGAAATACTACAAAAAAAAGACGCAGGATATATTCCAATGATGACGAAGACGATTTAGATGAGTTAGAAGAGTCAACCGAGAATAGTGAGTTCGCTTCTATAGCCCCAGTACAATTTTCTGAGTTTTTGTTAAAGAAGAAAATCCACCATGATTCTCCGGAAAAATCTCTGATTACCATAAGACTAACTGGACTGGATGTATTTGCTGGTCTCCATGAGCTCTCAGTGAGAACAGCGGACCGTGATCAGATGATACTAGACCCTTCCAAAGTACCAGGATGGCTAACGGGAGAAGAGGGAGCCAGCTGCGGAACCGTAGACGATGGAATCTTCAAAAAATATGCATAGATATCTTAGCGGAGAAGTTCACACAAATTTCTGTACTGAAATTATCGTATTGTATTATAAGTATAAACTATAAAACCTAGTAACCGAGTTTTGTAATATACGACTTAATGACCTTGTTCGTTTCTTCATCTGTGTCGGAGGTTGCTTCTAGCAAACTTCTCAAAACATCAATGTCCTTGTTTTTGAAACCTTCCTGCGCCGCCGATTTCAAGTCTCCATTCTTGAGGTAGTTCTTCACCTTGTCTGTGTACTTGAGATTGGAGTTGCGAATATAAGTAGAGATATGATCTTTAGGCGCGCCATTAGCAAACGAGGCTTCCACGAATGGCTCAAACCCAATAGGAGACCTTAAACTACTGCTATCTGCCAGATCCATTCCCACAGTAAATTCGTATAATCGATCAAATTCTTTCAATTGTGAATAGGTATTCAACACCAAATACCAGTACTTCTCCTGGGAAATCTTGAAGTCCTTCACTACTTTCGATGCCATTTTAAGTTGATTCAATTTAATAAGTCTGACCAAGATGGAATTCAAAGACTTCTCGCCATAGAACTTTGTGAGGTAAATTTCTCCGAGCTTCTTTTGCAATTCCAAAACTTCGAGCTCTCTTTGATACAAGCGATTGGCCCTCTTTGTATTACTGGTACTCAAGGACTTCTGTAACTTTGCTTTATAGTTTTCGTAGTAGTCGTCAGTTTGAGAATCTTTGTTCCCCCCCAAATAAATTTTCAATTTATACGTATTGAGTTCATTATTTTTGTCTTCTTGTTTGTAATAGGTTGAAAGTAACTTGGAATCGAACTTGCCAGCAGAGTTAACCCAGAAATTCCCAATCAAGTCGCCACTGATGGAAAGCTTTTCTGACGGAATGGTGATATCCAATTTGTTTAGTTCGTCAGTCGAAAGATCGGTGATGGATTCGTTCTGGTTTAACACCCTGAAAAATTGGGAAATGGAAAGAGTGTCCCGCAAATGCAACAATATTATCTTAGCTATGTCATAGTCGCCAGTTTGAAAAGCCTTGAGCAAGGCAAGTTCTACTTCTTCGAATTGTAAGAACTGTTGGATCTTCTTCTCGATCGAGGGTTCTAAATTGACCAACAATTTACAAAGATTGATCCTTCCCTCCTCGTGAGCTACCTCAGAAATAGCTTGAACAGAAATGTAGTTTCTGTTATCATCGGTAAGCGATATGAGTTTCTTTGCTATGACTTTGAACAAATCCATATCGGACATATTGAGCTCCTTACGAATTTTGGAACAACACCAATCAGAATAGACAAATTCCTTGTAGTTGTCCAATTTCAACAATTCAACTATCCTTAAGGCAAGAAGATACTGGTCTCGCTTCAACAACATAGTTATAATCTCTTTCCACCCAGCTTGAACCACTTCTTGATAAGTTAAAAAGATCCCTAACTCTGGCGACCGCAATTGGTTCAAGACCTTGACGTTATTCAAAACCGAGAGAAACTCATCGGCATTGTAATATCCATCAAAGTAAGCCTTGCCAAAAGAGACAGCTCGAAGGATTTTCTTTTGCCAAATTGGCACAAACTCATCTTGGGCTACTTCCAAACACTCAGTCATGGCAGAGTAGAGGGTACCATCGGATTTCAAGAGTGATATGCTTGTGTCTGCTTTCGAAGAATGATGATTGAGTTTATCTATACAATCAAGAAGTATGCTGCTGGGATGAGCTGACCCTATTTGAAAGAGATTTATACTACTTTGTGGAACTCTACTAAGGAATTCAACTTTATTGGTGGTGAAAATTTTAAGGCCATCAGGCTCAGATTTGAGAATAGGAATAGTGAAGGAGAGGTCGTCTTGGCCAGGACGAAGAAGCTGGTCCAAATCAAACTCTTCTTCATCAACAATATCGTAGAAGAAAGAAATTGATTGTTGATCTGGACCAATCAACTTGATTTCATCTTTGAACGACAATATGATGGCATCATTACCACACCATTCTATCTGGTACGGTGAACTTGACTCATTGCTGGTACCGTACTCCAAGAGTACCTGGTCGAATGTGTTGCTAATGACATAAATCTTGGAACTTTTTACATTATGCAACGAGATCAATTGCCCATTGGATGAGGCTTGTATGCTGGTGAAGGGTCCCTCAGTGAGACCCTCGTCATTGAGCTCGTAACTGGTTAAACCTAGATCTACTTTAAATGTGAGAATGGTTGACTCATAACTGGTAAGCAAAAGTAGTGAACTGTCGGGGCCATCTACAACTGAAAACCCATGAATCTTAAGGGGGTCTATAGTATTTAAAGGGATCTCATAATTAGTCAAGGTGTCTAAATTCGTGAGAATGATCTTAGTAGCCAATCTGACAATCAAATATTGTTTCCAGATGTTGACTTCAAGAACCTTGATGATTTCTTCACTTTCGTTATTTTCCAAGTTGGTGATGAGATACAGCCGGGCCACTTCGGAGCCATGGACACCAATATCAGAGGCTTCCAGATTGAAAGTAGAGCCTACATTGTCTAGGATAACCAAATCTTTAATGTACGAGTACTCATTGAAGTTGCCCTTGAAGTTGTTGTAATATCTGAATCGGCCATTGCTCAAGACAAGACACAAGTCCTCGTTACGAAACACGTAGTCTACAATGTGATCCTCCGGCCGGCTGTTGTAAGCAATTGACCAGAGCTTGTTTCCGCTGATAGAGTAGATGTCGATAATGTTGGGATGGGCCACGAACTTGGAAGATAATGCTAGTATGGTGGCTCTTGTGGAAATCGCTACCTTGAAGTTGGAGTAAAGGTTATCAATTGACCAGCTCAAGCCATCGTAGCAGGGCCGGATGCTGTAGTACACGTTCTGGAGCTTTTGCCACCCGAGCGAGGGGGAAGACGGCATGGTTGAGAGAATGCAGAATGTTTTATAATGAGAATTGTTCTTTGCTGGGTAAATGAAATAATGTATGGTGATGTACAATACTTTATAAATCTGGAGTGTGCGAATATTTAAGAGAATCTAAAGCATGGCTCAAAAACCGGAATTGAGAGAAGATTAGAGAGAATAGAAGACGTGAGATCTAGTAGTGGCAGTATGGGATGTCATCCAGAGCCGAGTAGAGTCTTGAAATAGAATCTGTCACAGAACTCATCACCTAATGTTTACTACATTGCCGGTGTGGATATTCTGGCCTACCATTGGCAGTTAAGCCTTTTTCCCCTTCAAGCGTTTTGTATTACACAAGAATGTCTCCACCAACGAGATTAGCTCTACAAGAGAGATCGACAAGCTATAAAACAGTTCATGATAATTGCTTGAAATCAGTGAATGGCTCTGGTTACTTCAAAATCTGGGTGTCGCTTAATTACGGAGCTTTCGCAGAGGTATAACGCGAAATTAGAAATATGGAGCGCGAAATTTCATTTTTTCAATTCTCTTTTTCTATGAAGCTTTCCACTCTTTCACTACAAAGCGAAATGGATACTTCTGGCTCATACGTGACTTTAGTCTCAGCAGATAACCACAAGTTTGTGGTACTAAAAGAAGTGGCTCTGATATCGTCAGTTTTGAGAAGCACACAAGGCTTTGAAGAAGGCAAGACCGGCAAGATATCGTTGGATATGGACGGCGATATCCTCGAGTGTATAGTGGAATATTTGTACTACCATTACAAGTATAAGGAACAGGCCGAATCAGGAGCGATTCCAGAGTTCCACATACCCACTCATTTAGCATTGGAGTTGTTGGTGAAAGCAGACTTTTTGGACATATGAACGATGAAAGGGCAATCACTAATCGAAATATAGGGTACAGCGCGAGGCCCTTCACAGTTCAACTTCTAACCAGGACGATCGAAGGACGATCGAAGGACGCTTTCCTTGCTTGAATACGGGTATTTTGACAGAAATGTAGAAAAGGCAATACTGAAGCCAGTCAATTTGCATTGTAGAATATCGTCCTTTATGACTCAAGTGGTTCTCGGATTCTTCAGCACTCCGCAAAATATTGATTCCGATTTCCAAAGCCAATTTGATAGTCGATGGGCCTAACATCTGGCACACTGATACCAAAGTTGAAAGGGAAATCCAACTGCATTGCAAGATATTATAGTATACCCAAGGATTTATAGACTCAATAGTATACCCTAACTACAGAACAAGAAAAAAACTTCGTGATGACCTTTGCAAGACAGAAAAACAACTTAGAAACATGACGATAGCACTATTTCTATGACTTCCTTACAACAGATTAACCCTCAATTCATTTTATAATTCAATTGACTGTACCATCAGAAACAACCAACCATCACGATATGAAATTGGTGCGTATCGTTTCGTTGTACAAAACAGTAGAAAATACAATTATCCTTAGTTTACTGTAGATATTATGAAAGTGTGATTATGTCTTCGTTGAAGTCACGATGGAAGAAGAGTAGTGAATGGCAGAAATAACAGCAAAGATGTCAAGGAGCAGCAGAAGAAAATTCGTCAACTTTGCAATGCCACTAAAGCTGACTCTAAAATTACAATGATAGTATTTCGTTCAGTGTATAAGCAATAGCCAGAAGACCAAGTCGTTCTAGTACGATGCTCCCAAGCTTTAACTCGAAGTATCCTTTCTGAATTCTGAGTGTTGCAGCCAATGGATATATAACCTGCACATAGCACAATCTGACACAGATAAGATGGTGAAGTACATCAGGAGTCACTGTGGTAGTTAGTAATTCATATGCTTTCTGTTTTTAACAATAATTGAAAGAATTCACCTATACACTGTAGAAAGGCCCTCGGTACACGAATCAGAGGTCTCAACTGTTAATTCAAAATGTCGTTGCTCGAGACGCTTTCCTCGGAGATTGGGACTTTCACCAAATCCGGGGGCGATAATCTCCATGATCTCTACAACGAGTCAGAGTCGCTTTTGAAGGAACTCAAGGAGTTGGAAACTTCTTTGGAATCACAGCTAGAACAAGAAAGCATCAAAGAAGCCAGAGATGAAAATATAGACTTTGACCAAAAGATGGATGAAGATGTACCCAAAGAAAATCTCAATTTGGGAGAGTGTCTTCTGAAGATGACCAATAGGTGGTACAAGACATCTATTGACTCTTTGAAGTCGTACAACACGGCGACGAATCGCTTTCTGAAGAATATCCTTGTGAACTCGAAGTTCAATGTAGATTTGGACGATGCATACACTTATCCACTTCTTCTTAACAACTTCCCAGTGTATACTGACTCTACTGGAAAAAACAATACAGAGCTGGTGGGTTTCTCCAGCGACTTGAAGGGCATCAAGGGAGAAAACAGAGAGGAGTTGATCAAAGCCATTATCTTGCATTTGTTAAAAATAGGGCAGTGTGACATCGTCAAAGAAATAGTCAAGGAGTTGCTGCAAGGATCCAGCGTAGTAATAGACGAATCATTGCTTGGAAAATTTGAGTTCCTCAACAAAATCGTGCAAGATATTGTCGTCAATCATGATTTGTCAAAGGCGCTTTCGTGGTTTAAAGATAAATACAACGAAAAGGTCAGGAACTCTTCCAGAATTAGCCAATTGTCCAATACTGTACCTTCTAATTTCAATGACATCGAATTCAAATTCCACATGCTTGAGTTCATTATACTTTTGAATGGTAAAGACTCGTCATTTAGTCTTAATGATGCTTTGGATGCCTACTTGTATTCCAAGGATAACTTTTCGAGATTTTTCAAGGAGTACCTATCTGAGATATCTCCATTGATGACTTTGTTACTTTTCCAGAACAATCGCAGCGACGGCGACTTCGACTTGGGCAATCACAAGGATAGGTCACTTGCGGATTTTATAGCGAAGATGAAGCATAGCTTTAATATTGAGCGAGACCGCAAGAAGAACAACGCTAGCGAAATGCGATTCGTTTCTGAGCTTCTAGACCATTTTGAAAACATCCATTTACAGCAATCTTTGTTTGTCAACATTTCCAATGAATTCATCTCGGAATATTGTAAGGATTTGCGCTTGTCTAATGACTCGTCTCTTTTCCAGAGTATTTTGGCCGGATACATATACTTACCCAGTTTCTACAAGTATAACCAGATCCAGTCCAAAATGAACAAACTAATATCTGTTTCGAGTGAAACTAGAAATGGTGACGATTCAAAGAATGGTACTAGTACTGAAATGTCCAATGGTGGAGAGGCTACTATCATCAACTACGAAGCTACATTTAACTATGATCTTCCGTTCCAGCTACCTGATTCCAACCGGTTTTTGTTTAACTACCATCCCATCTTTATCTGCCCCATTTCCAAAGAGCAACTTGTGCCGATAACTCACAGCCAAGAACAAAATGTTGACGAAGAACCACAAAGCAAGAGGAAGAAGAGCTCTTCTTTGGACCCAGCTGCTTCGTCTTCATCAACTACGACTTCATTTTCTACATCTTCTTCTTCTTCTCCAAATAATCCTGTAGTCGTCCTTAATTTCTGTCAGCATTTAGCTCTTCGGGAAAGTGTATGGCAGTTATCGAAGAAGGGTAGTGATATATTCAAGTGCCACTATTGCTACAAGAAGCACAAGTTCAGCGATGTCACTGACGCATACTTTATTGATCTATGAGCTATCTGTAAAGAGGCTGAATACTAAATGTTAATGAATTATGATTAAACAAGACATGAATTACATAAGGATACAACTTAATGATATGAATATACACTTGATACAAGTAGAAACTGCACAAAGTATGAGTAAATGTGAAGTGGTTGGAATGAGACTCCATACTAACTTTGTATTCTGGGCCGTTGTGCCGCGCATAACCGAGACTGAAAAATTTAATTTCAAGGACTCACCAGAAAACAGTTCGAATAACTTGATATATAGTGAGGTTGTAGTGGTAGCAATGCTGGATGAAAGGGATACAAGTTGCTCTGCAGAAGAGACCTTGCTCATATCTGAGCAACTGATTTTGGGCGACCCCTGGGTCCCTATCTACAAGAGAGCAGTTGATTTCGATGCCCATCACTTTGAAACTGCGATGGCTAACTTAATCAGACAACCCAATATCAATTCGACGGTTATTTTGAGAGCCGATATCTTGAAAGAAAATGTTTACGACCCCGAGAAAGGCGATACAATGTTTGTCAGCAAGATGATAGACAAGGTTCCTGATTTTCCATCTACTTCCAACTCTGATGACAACTCTCACAAAGCAGACTTGATTTTGCACAGATATTTGGACGATGCAACATTCAGACAGATTCCCACGGAAAACTGTTTGGTTAAGTTGGTTTCAAAATGTGAAATAGTTCGTAGAATAATCCCCAGAAACCCCTTTAAAGATCATATCATTAACCAGACCTGTCTAGTCTTGACATCTCAGGAAGGAGACAAGGGGTTGAAGTCAGACGACTCTGTGCTCGTAGTCTACATCCCACACATCAAATCTAGTGAGGAAACACCATTTTATCTTCCTCCCGTATATGCTGTGGGGATCTTGTACCACCAGGGAAGTCTTTCCATCCAGTACTTGGGTTTTGATTACGAGAAGTCTAATGTTGAAACGACATTGCTTAGAAATATGGATCCTGCGGAAAGACCCATTCGTATAGCATTACGTTTACTACAGACGTCAGCTAAACATTCACTTGGAGCTAAAACAGGCTACGAAAAAAGAGTCAACCACGATATGGTAGTGCCGAAAACGGCATTCCAAAACAGATATATTAGTTTGAAGAAGAAGTACTCGTCTAAATTGGTAAATCAATGGTGTGAAAGCACAGATCCCAAGAAACATGTTTTTGAAGACCTCGCGATTGCAGCATTTTTGATAGAGTTCTGGCTGTTGAAGTACAAGGATTCACATCTATTTGAATTCAGAGACTTAGGTTGTGGCAATGGATTGCTTGTATATATATTAATCAACGAAGGTTATAGAGGCATAGGAATTGATGCTAGAGCCAGAAAGTCCTGGGCAATATATCCAAAGGAAGTTCAGGACTGTTTGAAGGAACAAGTTATCATTCCTAGCATTTTACTCAGACCACATCCAGCTGTATCTCGAATTGCACCTCATGTCACGGATAATGGCAGATACTACCAAGTAGCTGTACAAGGAGAAGCTGAAACACAGAGTTCAGTTGCGATAGCACCAGGAGGTATCGCGTACTATTCATCCTCGAGCTTGCTAAGCTCCCCACAAGTATGCACTACAGATGATTTTCCCAAGGATACTTTCATAATAGGAAACCATTCAGATGAGTTAACGTGCTGGATTCCGTTACTAGGCTACTCGTTCATGGTGATTCCCTGCTGTTCACATGCATTGTCAGGAGCCAAGGCAAGGTATTCGCCCAGAAAAGCTACGAGAACATCCAAATCATCACCAACTTCTTCAGTGAACTCGTCGACTTATGGTGCCTTAGTTGATCATGTGGAAGACTTGGCTGTGCAGATGGGCTGGGATGTTGAAAAGGAGATGTTGCGTATTCCAAGTACAAGAAATGCTGCGATCATCGGTTCAACCAAGAAGGAGATTTCTGATGAAGCCTGGCAGACTCGAGTATTGGACATTTTGGCATTATCAGGTGGAGCAGAAGGCTTTGTTGAGAATTCTATGGCTCTTACCAAGAGGGCACCAAGAAACCATTAGAGACTAGAGTATATAGAATGTCTCGTGGTAATATAATGATTGAATAATGCAAGTTCTGGGATTTGTACAGGGAATTCTGTATACGTTATTTTGTCTTCCGTCTGATCATGGATGGTTTTCTAATATGATAAGAGTAGAAGCTCTAATTGACCATATGGTATATATAGAACTATTTTAAATATTTTAGAAAGCTTTTTTCCTTTCGTGGTTCTACTGCTACTGCAGCACTAGATACCGACTCTATTTAAGGACAAAACTTCCGCCGACCATATCCCCCGATCACCTTAAAACTTACAATTCACAAATTATTCCTTTTGTGGAATAGGTGCAAAAAACGCTCGAACCTGCGACTGTACACAGATACGCCCCTCAAACAGGACAATTTTCAGTTCCAACTACTGGAACAGAAAGCCATTTGGTCTTCTTCAATTCTTTCACCACAACACCATTCTCCTAAATGACCAGTTCGTCTTCTCAGTAAGTATAAACTATCTGATTTTAGAAATCATAACTCAAAAGATATTTCTCTTATTCAAGTCTTATTTGAACACTGGACGATTTCATTTTAATCTTTTTTCTCATACTAACTTCCAGATTCCAACAACTAGAAAAACTTGGTGAAGGCACCTATGCCACTGTCTACAAAGGCAGAAACCGGTCTACGGGCGCTTTGGTGGCGTTGAAGGAAATCAACTTGGACTCCGAAGAAGGAACTCCATCCACGGCCATCAGAGAGATCTCGCTTATGAAAGAATTGGATCACGAAAATATCGTCACTTTATACGACGTTATTCATACTGAAAACAAGTTGACACTTGTGTTTGAGTATATGGATAAAGACTTGAAAAGATACATGGAAGTTCATGGCAATCAAGGAGCGTTAGATTTGAAGATTGTCAAGTCGTTCATGTTCCAGTTGTTGAAGGGTATTATGTTCTGTCACGACAATAGAGTGTTGCACCGTGACTTGAAGCCACAGAATTTATTGATCAACAATAAGGGAGAATTAAAGTTGGGTGATTTTGGTTTAGCTAGAGCTTTTGGAATCCCCTTCAACACCTTTTCCAACGAAGTTGTCACCTTGTGGTACCGTGCTCCAGACGTTTTGTTGGGATCCAGGGCCTACACCACTTCCATAGATATCTGGTCCGCTGGTTGTATATTTGCTGAAATGTGTACCGGTAAGCCATTATTTCCAGGAACTGCAAATGATGACCAATTAATCAAGATCTTTAGGTTGATGGGTACCCCCAACGAGAGAACATGGCCTGGCATTTCTCAATACGCAAACTACAAGAGCAACTGGCAAATCTTTGTTCCACAAGACTTGAGATTGATTGTGCCCAATCTCGACTTAATGGGCTTGAACTTGTTGCAGAGCTTGCTCCAGATGAGACCAGAAGCTAGAATCACTGCTAGACAGGCATTGCAACACCCATGGTTCCATGAAATTACCAACCCTAACCCAATAGTGCACCACTTGGGAGATCCATACCAACAGCAACAACAGCAGCAGCAGCAACAGCAGCAGCAACAACAGCAGCCAGTCCTTGACCAACAATATCAGTGAGTATTCTGGCTTCATCCTTCACTTCTTTGTATATTACTATCTTACTTTCACTTCTTCACATCTCCTTAATAAAAAACCATTTCGAATATTGGCTATAAGTCTATCGCTTATTCATTATGTATCTATCTTTCCCATATGTCTATCATTTTACCTATATCATGCTTCCTATGATGCCGTGAGGAGGTGTTTCGTTAAATTTTAGGAGCACCTGTACTAGACTAAAACTCTTGATTTCTACCACGTAGTTCCAGAGGTCTGTGTCATTCCAATCGTCGCTATTGTAGTATATCTGTAGCAAATTCAAGATCAATTTGGAGATATCCTCAGGAACGGTGTCTCCAGCATAATTTCGGCCAAAATTTGAACAATCCACTTGCTCATAAATATTGAATAATTCAAACGCATTGATTACCATAATATCAGTAACTTTCGCCATTGGGCCCAAAAGAACTAAGTTGGCAAGCGAAATCTCTTTCGTGTCTATTAATTCAATTAAGTTTGGTCGGAAGTTGTCTAAGGAAGCGCTTACAAGACTTTCTGATTCCGAAAGAGAATAGCCAAATGATTTCATCCGTTCGACTAATTGAAATATTCTGACGCTGGTAATTCCTTTACGTAATATCCAAGAAGGAAGGGGCTTACTATCAGAAACGATAATGGAATTAAAGGCAAACGTTTTGAACGAATCTGCATTCTGAACTACGTTCTGGAACTCGATCTGATCTTTTCCAGGTATTCTATTTTCGTCATCATATTCTGCCAAGGGATGGTTACCTTCCATTATAATTTCTTCATGCTGTTGGAGCTGTGTCAAATACGTGTCAGAGTCTTGACTCGATCCGTCGGACTCTTCAAAATTACAGACAACAGCATGCTCCAACTTCTCGAAACAGAACGAGATTTCTTGAAATTTTATCCTCAAGAATTTCAAACGGGACTTCAGTTCTGACAAATAATTGTCGTACGTAATGATGGATACTCTAGAGCTAGTTTCTTTTCCTGCTATATTACCAGTGACCATAACTTTTGAATAGAAGAGCTCATCCAATATTGGCAACGTGATGAACTTCAATTTAAGTATCTGTTCATTAATTGCACAGGCAAAGCAGTCACTCTCGAAATCTTCTATGTTCAGCTGCGTAATAAGTAGTGTAAGAGATACTTGTTTGTGCCAGCGATTTCTTCGCAAGATTTGAGGATCATGTTGTTGATCCCATCGCAGCTGTATGTTTTGTAATCGTTTATGGTAGTAACCCATTTTTTTTTTCAATATGCCAAAATCTAGTCGAGTGTTCAAATCAAACAAATACCATGAACGTATCATTTGCAAAATTAGTGACAAATTGGGCCATATCTTTTTGTTATCAGCCTTAGTGTCTACTTTGAATAGACTATGGAATCTTCGATTTAGCAACGGCAAGCTATTATCTGGCCCAGAACAAATAAATATTCTTATGGCTATATCATCTGGGAATCTTTCAAGAAAGGATATTGCCCTACCGTCTACTTTATCTGTAATTGTCTTCGAAACCTCTGTACTCGGTGTATTTGAGCGTGATTTCTTGTACGGACTCTCGTCTGAGGTTGAACCCTTGGAATTTTCCCTTTTCATTGACCTCAGACGCCGAAGTGCCTTTCCAGGCTTGATGAAACCCATCTCCACCAGATCTTTGACCTCATACAACCCAAATTTGGACTTCAGAATGGGTGCAAATAGGAGAATCGGAATACGTACAAATGAAATTGCCATATGAAATATATTTAATGAGTGTGCACATAAACACAAGGGCCATCGGATAAGTCGAGAGCTTGAAGAAGTTCCGTCTGCAACAGTCTTCCAGAAGAGAGAATTTCCGTAGTGGTGTAAGTTTAATATTGAGTTTGTACCGTGCTGAAGTGTTGATGGAAAAGGAGCATTAAACAGAAATGGTATACACAAGTAAGCTATACGCAGATTTTGTTCAACCTACATTTGCTATTAAATAGGAGCTTTCATTAACTTCTTGTGAATGTATATATGGAATATATGAGTAGAGAACTAAAATGGAAACAATAAATACAATACGGCTATCTAGCTTAGTATTTGGCCTTGTCCTTGAACTGATCTTCGGTGACACCAGCACCCATAGCAGCAGTCGAAGTGACACCCCCAGAGACCATCTTCAACAAACCGTCAATGTATTCGGCACCAGACCATTTTTGATGCTTGACGACTTCAACACCCTTTTCGATTTCTGGCTGTTGCACGGATTGACCGTAGGCTCTCATACCAATCTTGGCGTATTGGGCAGAGAAGTCATCAACAGCCAATGCAGTGGTATGCAAACCGGCCAAGGTGATGAATTGCCAGACGTAACCAAGCTTACCCAATCTCTTGATGTAGGTTTCTTGTTCGTTAGGAGGCATAGCTCTGTTCCAGTTGAACGATGGAGACAAGTTGTAAGCCAACCATTGTTCTGGCCACTTAGCCTTGACACCGTCAGCGAATTCCTTGGCTTGGTTGTAGTCTGGCAAGGCCGACTCCATCCAAATCAAGTCAGCGTATGGGGCGTAGGCTCTACCTCTCATGACAGCACATTGAGTACCACCTCTGTATCTGTAGTAACCTTCTCTGGCTCTGGAAACTTCCCAGTTGAAGTAGATATCTTTGCCAGTCAATTCCTTGGCCAATTTTCTGGCTTCCTTATTGGAAGTACCCGACAAAGGGTTAACCTTATCGGTGAACTTCTTGATTAATGCAGCCTTGTTTGAGTAGTTGCCTGCATTGATGGTATCAATGACGGCTTCGTGGAACAACTTTAAGCCAGCTGTCTTGGTCCATTCGGCTTCGATGGCAGCCAACTTTTCACCGTAGATACCCTTAGCTTCAGCTTCAGACATCAAAGCAGCCAATTCTGGCGAGTTGGGGTTGGTGGCACCGACAACAAAGTAGTGGTCTCTGTGGTCAATAGTGGAAGTGATCAAGGTGGCAGCTTCGGAGTCAGTTCTGGCGACGGCCAACAAATCGGAACCCAAAATATCAGCCGAGGCTCTGATGGCAACCAATCTGTTGATGTGTTCTTGGACTGGAACCAAGACCTTACCAGCCATGTGTCCACACTTCTTGGTACCTGGAGCCTGATCTTCAATATGAATACCAGCAGCACCTCTTTCAACGAACAACTTGGTCAATTTGATGATGGCAGTGATACCACCGTGACCAGTGTCAGCATCGGCAATAATTGGTCTCAAGAAGTCAATGTATGGCAACTTGGCTCTTTCAGCCTTCGAAAGTCCCAATCTTTCTTCTCTCTGCTTTCTGTCGTGGAACAATTGAGCGAACCACAAGTGTTCAACTTTGTTTGGAACAGTGTCCATGGGGTAGTCAGCCAAATCTGGGGAAGGCTCGTTAGAAGTGGAAGCAGTCGAAGAACATTGCCATCCAGAAACGTAGATAGAGTCCAAGTATTTGGCCATCTGAGCAACGTGGATTGGATCCAATGCACCAAAGGTGAAGGAGACAGACTTTTGCTTGTCATGTTCTCCCAACAACTTGAAAAGCTTCTTGGCTTGGTCAGAAGATGGGTATTCAATCTTCAATGTACCTCTCTTCTTGGCTATGTCTTCAGCGGTATAGATTCTCTTGGTCTTTCTCCAACGAGGCTGGGACCACCATTCGTTGATCTCCTTGACCTGTTGTTGGAAGAATTGTTCTTCTTCGTTGATGTCGATAGCAGTGTAAGGCATTGTTATAGGATACTAAACAAGATTAGCTTACTGAGTTAAAGGAACGAAAGTGAAAAATTTCATAGTCACTGGCGGAGAAATTGGCTGATATTTATAATGGAGAGGTGCAAAAAAAGAAACCTCGACACAAATATGATTGTCACCTGGAAAATACCTATCTCAGCTACCCCAGATTTTTCAGCTGTTCCGTTAATCCAGGTCGACGCACCCCGGATGCAGGCGCACGACAAGTTCAGCCTCGGATAGAAGGGAACAGCACTAGCTTTGTGGACCTACGGACACTTAGAACAGCCAAAGTATCCACAGAGATGGCCCCTTAGAGAGAGAGATGACAAATATCGACCAACAGGAGAGGGTGGCGTGGACAAACTCTTCGTCAGTGTGAAAAATCTTTTGGTAGTGTAAAACGAGATCTGAATGCTCGTCACTGTGATTGGCGAAGATCAAGTGTTTTCTGGGGTAACACTTCCGTGGGCCACCGAGCTTCGTCTGCTTAACCAAATCGAACTCTATAATTTACCAGCGATAGGGGTAGTGAGGTAATAGTAATTACGCCCATTGCATAGTAGAAAATATCACACGTAAGTGCTCCGGCTGGGATTCGGAGTTCAGTTGCCATGTCGTTCGTAATGATTCATGAATCATCAAATCACAGCGGAATGGGTGAGAAACGTACGTTTCATATGCTGGCCATGCAGGGAGGGCATTGTACGACCGGCGCCGAGTCGGGACCGCAGCCAGTACCTAATGCCGAGGCACCCTTAACTATGGGCAGAACTCCGAGGCTATAGTGAAGCCATTTGTGAGTCCATATGAAAATTCGGTGTGTGCAGGTATCGAGACTATAGTGGTAATTTCATGCCACATCGTTCGAGGACTTAGCCCCAGAAGAAGCTGTTGCCATGAGGAGCCTACGCTCCATATTCAAGTCACATTTGCGTTGCACATCCGTGTCAATCAAGTAGCCCTTTGTCTCGGGATCTTGGGTCTCCTTTTAGAAAGGCACTTGGTAGCGCGAGTTGGTTGCGGGTACTCGGAAGCCTTGAAAAGTCGTTTTGGCGCAACTCTGGCTAACGAAATGGGCCACAAATTGCGTGATGACATCCCAGTCGACAAAGTAGCTACAGTCCAACCAGCAGGATAATAATTCGAACTCCATACTCGAATGAGTCACTCCGAGGCAAATCGTCTTCCATTAGCCGGAGATCAGTTTGAAAGCGGCATCTCGTATTACGCAGTGTGCAGGCCGCGAAAATACCATTAACAGTGTATTCTTGCAAAGTCCGACCCCGAAGCCCCAGTATTTTCTCCAAGTTATAGAAACAGAAACTTGACATGACTCGTGGCCAAAGACTACTAAGTTCGATTCAGATCTTCTGGCCGGTTGTTTCTTTTGCATCTCATTATTTTCTGTCTGATTCTGGTATACTACGGCTACTCAATTAGTCTATCTCATTAGTCTTTCTCATTTAGTCTGTATTGTACACTATTACTTTTACTACTTCCTACTTTGCACGGGGCTTCTTATCGGACCCGGAGCTCTTGCCAGGAGCTTTTCGTTTCTTAACCACAGCACTCAAGTCATTGACCTGGGGTACCTTCTTTTTCTTGACGATGCCACTAAGATCGTTGACTAACGCAGCAGCAGATCCACTGGAGCCCGAGCCGTCAGCTGTAGGCTCACCCAAGATACCCTTGATGATATCCAACTGTTCGTTCTTAAGATCTTCTGCAGGGTCTCTCTTCAACTCCTGGTATCTTGCGTCCAAGTCCTGGATCAACTCTTCGTTTTCTTTCTTTTTCAGCGCATCTATTTCGGATTCGTTTCTCTTCTTAACAGAGTCAATAGCCAACTTCATATGCTCAACGGCACTTTGACGCAGAGTTGGGTCTTCGACACAAAACTCAAGTGCAAGCGATAATTTATAGTGTGACTCGGAAATTAGAGCCGATTTCTCTGGGTTGTAGAGTTTAAGACGGAGTTGCAAACTGCTCTTCAAGTCCTGTGCAGATTGGGGGAAGTTCTCTGACTCCAATGATACTTCTCCTAGCAAATCATATGTTTCAGACAATTTCTTCGTCAAGATGATATACTGATTATCTGTTTCTTCATCGTCTGTCTTGAGATATGGAACTGTCAAATCTTTGCCTTGCTCTTCAATATCCTGTAATTTTGCTTCTAGGAGATTTCTCGTGAGGTCAAACATTTCCCATGCAAGTTCAAAATCATTCTGTTCTTCCTCGTTCTCTTCATCGTGCTTTTCCTTACCATTGCTTTCATCATGTTCTTCGTGATCCACCTCCCCTGCATTTTCTTCATCTCCTTCCTTTTCTTCTTCTTGTGGTGCTTCATCTTCTTCTCCTTCTTCTTCAGCTACTGGGACCACATCAAAGAACTGGAACTTATCGCCATCCTCTTGGTTCTCTTCATTCTCTTCCCCTTTATCGTCTTCTTCCTGTTCATCACCACCTGGTTGTCCTCCAAAAACCTCAGACTTCAGAACGGCATTCTGGAACAATGACTTGCCGTACAAGAAAAGCAAATCAGCATCTTCCTCTCCTTTTTCGTCACTGTACTTCTCGCATGCTTCACCGTATTTCTCTGATGCAAGCTCGTAGTTCTTGGTCGAGTACGCCCTGGAGCCGTCTGCAAGAAGTTTGTTCACTTCAGAAGAATACGACATCTTCAATTGGCAATTTTCGAAAGAGTCAAGTAGTCTAGTATTGAATATTTCACCAATCTTATTCTGACGCGTTATGAGGTTCTGCATATAACACGCGGCAGCGCTGTGCGCTGTATTAATTTCCTTACACTCTACGGAATTTTGCTTATCTTGATAGTAATCTAAAAAAGGGAGGGTCGCTGGGTCGCTTACAAATATAGATAATTGTAGAATAAAGTAAAGCTACTGGCTAGCAAAGACACCCGATTTTGTATAGTTGTGTAAACTTTTTCCACTGATACACTCACTAAAAAGTTTTAGTATTGGCGCACGTGACGCATGTTGCAGCCATAGCAACAGAGGCAGAAGTGAAACTCGTCCTTGGTTCTGTGGTCTAGTTGGTTATGGCGTCTGCTTTACACGCAGAATGTCCCCAGTTCGATCCTGGGCAGAATCATTGATATTTTACTTTTTTTGGTGGACAGGTAGACTAGCAGCTTCTTCTTGAACGTGGTGAAAATCTCCGAAGTTGTGAAAATTCGTAAGAACAGCAACACGGAGGCTAAGGTATTTGCTTGCAGTGTCTGGACTAGCTTTTGTATACATCCAAAGGCTTCACCACGAATTCAGGAGTAGAAGACTGAAATTAAGAAGTTTTCAGCCAAACTCCTGATGTCTTATCGTCGTATGCTGATTCATTCCTTCATCCTTCATATAACCTGTTCGGCATTCTTGGACCGTTTAGGCTAAAATTGCAACTTGTTCCTCACATCAAAGATGGCCGAGAACTTTACCACTTTTTCGGCAGAATTGCCTTTCAAGAAATCAACAAGACAATTGACTTATTCAGTGTGTATAAACAGGCAATGTGTCTTCTCAGCCTGCTCTTGGAATCAAGTGATGGCTACAGCAGTACAATTGTGTTCGCAAGATAAGTTTGCACGTGACCATGGCCCTGTACATTTTAATTAAGCTATAAACACTAATAATATTTATTTAGCGGAGTTGAAAGATTTGGCGTATCTTTTTTCCGTTCGAAATTGCAACTGCAAGGTCATTTCCAATAATTGTCACCTTTCTATTCGTCAGATTCTCCGTCTGTCTATGAGAGAGCTCTGCTGATCCTTCTGTCCATTGGTCTTTCCTTCCTTCTCGTACAGTGCTATTATAGTAAGATCTCTCCAGTTCAAGTTCAGCGAGTTCACAATGCTGCAATCAAAAGGGCGTGGAAGAAGACCGCCTCCTCCGCTAGACTACCCAGACGATTATATTATACACAATCCGAGTCACAACTCTATTTACCAAACCAATTTAGTTCAAAGCTCAAGTGTAAATCAGAATGCCATTCAGAATACAAACCTTACAACTCTGAATATTGTGAACCAGGCTCCACACCAAGCTGCAAATGCTGAAAGACCTGAATACACAACTCCCAGTCCACAATATACTTCTCCGCAGTCTACATCACCAAGTCAATATGGAGCTTCCAGTCAATATGTATATTCTTCTGGTTATGGGGGCCCGTCCTCAGCCACAACAGACATTTCCGTCAATTTCCCTCCTACCCCTTCAGATTCTGTAGGAGCTGGACATTCAAATTTTGCAAGAAGAAAGTTACACATCGATACCGACATTCAGCTGACTACGTCGACGACCCCCTCAGTTAACACAAGTGACTTTGACATGACCAACGGCCCTATGACCGGAGAATCACAGTTCTATATGAACAGCCCCAAGCCTATGGGACCAAAGGAGTTAATAGATTACTCTGTGCTGAACGTGTCCCGTGAGGCACTACGTCGGAGATCGTTCCAGCAGCTTTCCAGACCAGAATCACGTTCAACGGAACTCGAGTCACAACAACAAAATAAGTCTTCTGTGTTTGACACTGATCTTCTCCAACAGCAACAACAACAACAACAACAATATGGACACTCATTATACCATAAGAATATGAACAGTAACGGCGAGTTGCTGCTAAGGCCTTCAATACACACTAGAAAACTGCACCGGAGCAACCCCAATGCACCATACCCTGTGGATCTGAGTGAAGAACTGGAGCAAGGTGATTATGAAGATTTACCAGATACTGTAAGCCCAGACTTTGATGTTATCAAGGAATACAATTTCCTCCGTCCAGAAGTAGTGCTTCATATAAATTCACCAACTCCTCCTCCTACAGAAACTACACCACAAGCTTCTAGGACACAACAAATCATCAACGAATCGATTGTCACACCTACAAAGATATCACCCTTACGAAATTCTATATATAATACTCCTCCTTCCTACAATGGTTCCTACTCAGTAAATGATTCAGGGTTGACTGGGAGTCCTCCACGCCGTTCATCTATTTCACCGGCCAGAAACGAGACATTTCTCTCGTCTAGAAGACAGTCTCCAAGTAGAGATAGCCGTGACAATTCCAAATCGCCCAAATTCAGATCATCGCCTTCATTAACATATGATTTCCCCATTGCACAGCGAACATTCGTAGAAGGAGATAGCGACGACGAAGGTTATTCGTATGATACAACCAGACAAAGTGCTACAGAATATAGCTTTATAAATCACGAGATGGGTGGACAGGCCTGCTATCCAGAGGAAGATAATGTAGATTTATTTGATGACGAGTCCGTAATACATCCATCTACATTCTTTGGGCGTTTACCTATGTTACCGTCTCCAGGAACTTCTCCTACAAGAAACAATACATTCAGCTATTCAAACAGAGACCTGATGACATCGATCACGAGGAACTCTACGCTTTACAGTGTTAGCCAGCAGCGCAAAGACGAAGACTTACCAGCTTTGCCGTTTGAATTGCCACCGTTACCTTTCTCGGCCAAATCCCTAAATAACCAACATTTTTCTGTTTTTAATGGTCCATTGTGGTCATTAAAAAGTATTTTTGAATGGTCTATCAAGCTACAAGACTGGCTCGATGATCTGTTCATATCTTTGGTGGAATTTAAAGTAGCCTTGACAGATCTTGTGACCTATCACAAGCCAGACATACCACAAACTGTGTTGGGTACTATTGTTGATTCTATCGTGGATAGTTTCTTGCATTCCAGCGCCATTGGTTTGACAAATCGAGAAGTTATATCTCCAAATAATGCTTCTGGCAGAGAAGAAGAGAGCGGTATTACTATTGACGAAATGGCAGTTGTTAGTGGGGTCTTTCCGGCTTTGACAACTTGTTACTATTCTGGTAGCCATGATAAAGCGCATGATCTAAGATTGAAATGTTATTCGCGTTTCTGTCACTGGAATGCTGTGATTGAACATGAAGAACAACTCAAAAACCTCGATGAAAACGAAATATACCTAGCACAGGATTGGGTTTCATATTGGAAGGTCACTGATGTGAAGACATTGGACAAGAGAGTTGTAACGTTGCAATCGCATGTATTAGATCTTTTAAGAAATGAATGGGGCTTTTCAGCAAGAGCTAGATTATTTGTGGAAGATTTTGGGCCCCAATTTTTTGCAAGAGCCAAAACTGATCCCAAATTAAAGATTCCAGCTAATTATCATAATGAAGTGATTGAATCAAGATCAGAATTATTAAAAATACATAAGACAATGGTGCTTGATCCTCTCATAGAGATATACAAGTCAGATGGTAAATTTGTTCATAGCTTTGATGCTATAGCAAAAATATATAGTAAGTGGACGAAAAAGGCAGAACAGGCATTTATGAGATATATGTCTACTGTTCCACTTCTATACGAGCTTTTGAATGTGGATTTTTTAAAGGAATGGGTGGCCAAGGTCCACGACAAACGATTGCTGAAGCTCAATGCAGACTGTTTGATCCTTTTTCAGAGTACTTTTTCTTCGAGGGCTTTTAAGTTACCTTTGGAATTGAAAGGTATTCTGGACCTTCTTGGTGAAGAAGATAAACAATCGCTTGCCATGGCTGTTGAAGACGTTCAAAATTTGACATCAAAAATCCAGAAGATGAAAGTTTCTGTCGAGAACAAAAATGAATTAAGAAAGCTCCAAGAGATTAAATGGGGCAATTTCAATAAAGAACGCGTGAATTTGAAGTCAACAAACAGGAGGTTTATCAAGAGAGGACCATTGGTTAGAAGAGGTGAATTGAAAATCAACACCTACAACAATCATGTCATCTTGTTGGATAACTATTTTATTATCACTGAAAGATCTAGAAATAGAGCTATCAATGAGTATGTGGTAGAGAAGAACCCAATTCCAGTTGAACTTTTATTAGTTGAGGAAAGAGAGTCTTTTTCCAAAACTATTTCTCATTCGCCAGTAGCAAGTGGTCCAACCCAAAACCAAGAAGAGGAGCCCTCAAATTACCAGTTCAAGGTCAGATACGCTGGACGTGGCAAGCGTTTTGCATTCACATTCATAACCAAGTCAGAGAAAGATAGAGCTGACTGGATCAGAGACATCAAGTATGCTAGAACAGCATTGTGTTCTAGGTTGCGAAGAACGGAGCCATATTCTTTGAATCTCATTTCCAACACTTGTTTCGGTTATGAGCAAATAGACAAGATCGAAAAATTGCCTATATGTGCGGAGCAAGATCCCGTGTATGATTTGTCGGTAGACACCATGAAGAAATTGAACTTTCTATCTGGAGGTGATATTTACAGTCTTGTTGGATCAGTAGTATTTAGCAAGGTTCTCAGTATGTGTTCATTCGAGTTCATGGGATCTCAATTTGTGCTTATTGGGCTAGCCTCTGGATTGTACTGTTCTGACCTCCAGAATAAATGGCGAAAGGTAGCAAATGGAACTAATTTCGGCCGCTTAGCTACTGACACTTCCATGTCCCTTCTATTGGTATTGGCTGGAAATAAGCTCTTATACTATGCATTGGACCTGATTGTAGATATTTATTATGAAAGAAGAAAACATCTCACAAGTGTGCAGCTTGCTAGCAAGGCATCATTCTTTGAGATTGGAAAACACAGGGCAATGACTATGATATTCGTGGCCAAAGCCAACTCATCTGGAACTGACTTTACAGTATTCATTCCAGAAACTGACAATGGAGGAGTTTTCAGTACTTTCAAGGAATACAAAAAGTTCCATGTTGCTGCGGCCTGCTATGGAGTATCGTTATTTAACTCTTCGTTTGCTGTGCACACTAACAGAGGTATAGAGATTTTGAATCTATCTACACTTTTGCCTAGATCTGTGCCAGAATTCTCCAACACTGAGAGTCTAAGCAGAAGATCTTCCACTACTAGTGCCAATTCCAACAGCAACAATATTGAAGCTATCAGGCTGGCAGTAGTAGCCACGGGCATTAGGCCTATGGGGATGTTTAAGATTAGCAGGGGCCAGGAAAGCAGTCTTCATGAATTTTTGTTGGTATACAGCAACTTTGCCATTTTCATTGACCCTCTGGGAAAACTTTCGCGCAATTCAATTTTGCGATTTGAATTCCAAGCAAAATCGATTGCTTTTGTCAAGAATAGTTTGTTCTTAGTGTGCGATGAAGTCATTGAAATTTGGAGAATCAGCGAGTTCTCCAATGGCTCCAATGGCCTTATCCAGGTAATTACAGGAAAGGGGATCCAGATGATCAACAGCGATAAGTTGGCGTTTTCTATGGCCAATCCCATGGTTCCAGGAATGCAGTTGGTGTTTGAGTTGCGCAAGAAATCATCAATGTAAATTATAATTTTGGGTGCAAATTGCAGGTGTATACATATAGAGTTTTGCTACCGGATAACGGTATGAATGTATGAATTTCAGTAAAGAAATGATGTTATGTGAAATTATAATGAAGAATAGGTTCAGAGGTAGCGGTTTTCGTATTTACAATATTCAGATTCTATATGACAAAACTACAACATACAATTTTCAAATTTAGTAGCATTCATGTGGAATATAAGAATATTGCAAAAGTACTATTCTACAGTGATATGATATATGCAGGATCACCATTTGTCTGGAAAGAAACTAAATTTATTCTTTGTCAAAAAGAGTATGGCACGATGTTCTAAATTCCATATTAAAACATGGAAATACCAATAGAATATAAGCTCCTGTTAATACTTACTGTTTCCATTGTACAATTTATATATTAACTCTTCTTTTATGCTGAATGTTTAAATAAATCTTATCCACGCGAATCCAGCAGTTATATAGAAATTGTAGACCTATATATAAACTTACTTTCCATTATACAGTATTGATCCCGTGGATGGCAGCGAAACGGATTTCCAGAAGTCAGTATATGTATCCGGAACACTATTGATGATGTTACTTTTTCTGGTAAAGCTTTGGGGACCTCGAATATACAAAAATCATACAAAAATTCGAACCAAACTTGCGGACTTAGCAATCAATAAGTCTGGTGTCTGAAATTATAATCTGTGCAAAACACACATAATAGCTGAGAAAGGCGCAAAAGGGATTTGGTGGTCCTTTCTATTATCTTTTTGTCGCAGCCAAATTCGCTATCGGAATTGTACTTAATCTTTTCTCTTGCCGAGGAAGAGTTGCGGGGACTTCCGACTTTTCGTGGAGATATATTTTTGCGGAGAGAATATAAAGATGAATAGTTTTCGAAGTTAGTCAACTTTTTCCATTTTCTTTAGATATTTCCATATATTTATTTGAACTTCTATTTATTTGAACATTATCAAGATGGTTGACTACAACGTAAACGGAAAGGTGGCTGTTGTCACCGGTGGTACCCGTGGTTTGGGATTGTACTGTGCAGAAGCGTTCGTCTTGAACGGAGCCTCTGTGGTTGCAATCACTTCTAGAAAAGCTGATGCCTGTGCCCAATCCAAAAAGTACTTGGAAGATATTGCTGCTAAGAATGGCAAGAAGGTAAAGATCATATCTATTCCAGCTGATCTCACAGTGGAAGCCGAGGCCAAGAAGTTTTTCGACGATGTAGCTTCTCAAGTTGACAAGGTCGACATTGTCATTGCCAACGCCGGAGCCTCCTGGGGTGCTCCATTGGATACCCATCCTATTTCTGCAATCAAGAAGGTGTTGAATTTGAATGTTGTTGCTGTTTTCCATACCATCCAGTTGTTTGCTCCATTGTTGGAGAAGTCTGGTACAGCCGAAGATCCATCGAGAATACTTATCATGTCTTCCGTTGCTTCCTTGGCCGCCAACGACCCAGTAGGTACTTACGGCTACTTGGCTTCTAAGGCTGGTGTTTCTCACTTAGGTAAGAACTTGGCCGTGCAATTGGGCCCAAAAAACATCACAGTCAACTCATTGGCTCCAGGTTTCTTCCCTTCCAAGATGTCTGCTGGCTTATTAGAAGCCGCTGGCTCCATTATGGTTGATACCAACCCAAGAGGTAGATTGGGTGTCAAGGAAGATATCCAGAACGCCACTTTGTTCTTATGTGCTAAGCAATCTGGTTACATTAACGGTGTTGTGTTGCCTATCGACGGTGGTGCTCACTTGAACAATCCAAGTTCTAAATTCTAGAAAGGTTACGATTACATAGTTGACATTAAGTTTCTACAGGAATGTGCAATGAAAAAATGAAGATAATACTATTTTAAGAATAAATAATAGACATCCACAGCATATTGAAAGAAGGAGATTTTGCGATTTGATCCCTTTTCACTCTCTCTTCTGTTGATAGTCCTAAAATAGGCGTGTCTCCCCACATAATATGTCATTGAATGTACACAGGATTTTTCACAGTTGAATCCAGGCACTCTTCTTATGAGACACTCTTTTTATTAGACAACAGCTATGACTCACGTCACCATTCTAACCGGAGCTTCGAAAGGTAGGTGTGGTTTTCAGCATATGGCATTGTCCTCATATATGTAATGTACTAACGTTTTCCAGGAATCGGAAGGTCAATTGCTGAGGTACTTCTCAAGAAAGATGCCAGCTATAAGTTGATCGCAGTAGCCAGGAGTGGCTCAGACTTGAACGAGTTAGTTAAGCAATTCGGAGAAGACCGTGTAGGAATCGTCGTAGGCGATGTGACGGAAGCCGAGACGTCTCAAAAAGCTGTGAATTTGGCTGTATCCAAGTTTGGCCAGCTAGACTCTGTCATTGCCAATGCTGGAGTGTTGGATCCTGTAGGTCCTTTCCAGAGTGTCGACATTGCTAAATGGAGAAAACTTTTTGACATCAATTACTTTTCTGTTATCGAATTGTTCCAGGCCAGCTTACCAGAGTTGAGGAAGACCAAGGGGAACGTAATCGCTGTTTCTTCTGGTGCATCCACCAAGCCGTACAGTGGGTGGCATGCATATGGTGGCTCCAAGGCTGCTGTAAACCATTTGATAGCCTCAATCGCTGCAGATGAGCCAGATGTTCTGGCATTGTCGATTGCTCCTGGTGTTGTAGACACTTCCATGCAAAAGGATATCAGAGAAAAATTCGGCAAGAACATGGCTCCTGAGAGCTTGAAAAGATTTATAGATTTGCATGCCAACAACGAGTTACTTCAACCCGAGGTGCCAGCTCGTGTTTACGTCAACTTGGCCACAGAAGGCTGGAGCAAAGATATTGATGGCCAATACTTGAGATTCAACGACGGGGTGTTGACTAAGTATGCTTAGCTACTCACACTACACAATACAAAGATAGTACCGTTAATTGGACAAATGTAGAGTTTCAAATAGTAACAATATACTCCTAGTTTGTACTTTTTTAAGATGTTTCACTGCATGCTTTACTACAAACTTCACAACACTTCGAAGACTGAGTTGTTACTGTTCCTCTCACTAGACTCTCACTTACCACTAGTGCTCGCTCTTAATTCTTTACATTTTTCATTCCCAGTGCGACTCAATCTACACAGAATTGTGAAAATCGACTCTTTTTCCAATTCACGTCTTTACCATTTCCACACGACAACAAACGTCTCACATATTCTTTTCACAGTATCAATAACTATGTTCGTCAGATCGTCGAGATTATTGGGAAGAAAGTCTTCTCCACAATTCGCGAGATTTTTAAGCAAATCCAGAGGTCCATCTCTGGCATCCCGTTTCAACTCGACCAAATCGACGTCTACACCACCTCCTCCACCACCCCAGACTGGTTCCAAGGGCAAAATATTGTTGGCTATCGGTGCCTTGGCTATTGGTTCGACTATTGCTGCCTCCTTGTACAACAAAGACTCTCCTAAATCGGCCGTAGAACCTGTAGTCCAAAAGGGCCCAGCCTTTCAAGATGGAAAAATCAAGGTTATCTTCGTCTTGGGAGGACCAGGCTCAGGAAAGGGTACCCAGAGTGCTTTACTTGTGAAGGAGCACGGATTTGTTCACTTGTCTGCTGGAGATTTGTTGAGAGAAGAACAAAAGAGAGAGGGCTCCAAGTTTGGTGAGTTGATCGCAAACTACATTAAAGAAGGACTCATTGTGCCACAGGAAGTCACTGTGGCTTTGTTGGAACAGGCCATTAAGGAATCGTACGCTAAAGGTCTGACCAAGTTCTTGATCGACGGTTTCCCAAGAAAGATGGACCAGGCTCTCACGTTCGAAAATCAGATCGCCAAGTCGTCTTTCACTTTGTTCTTTGAATGCCCCGAACAGGTCATGTTGAAGAGATTGTTGGAAAGAGGAAAGACTAGTGGCAGGACTGACGACAATATCGAGTCCATCACCAAGAGATTCAGAACTTTCATTGAAACATCCATGCCTGTTGTTAAGCACTACGAAGAGCAAGGCAAGGTCATCAAGGTACAATGCGATCAACCAGTAGATGTCGTATACTCTCAGGTCAAGAATGCCTTGTCGGAAATGGGCGTTAACTAGAACATTAGACTAGAGTATTCATAAAGATTATAATGTAAATATGGCCACGGCCCAAACAAAAAACAGCAAATATGAGTAGGAAAGAATATCTCGGATTCTGGAAACTACTTTCTTAGTTCTACAATGAATCTATTTATTTACAGATATTACCAGATGCTTTAGTTGAAACTTAGTAGAGGTATAACTAGAGCTCTTCAGTATTCCAGTTACAAAAACACGTGATAAAAATACAGAGTTCCACCTGTAATTATTACAAATGGAAGGATCCCTCTTTTTTGCGATAAGGATGTCTAAGACTAGCACCGGTTTGCCTCCTGGCTGGGCGATAAGGCTCTCTCGCACATATAACACCGAGTATTATTTGAACCAGTCTACGAACGAATCTTCTTGGGTACCTCCTTTTGGAACTGATACTGCAGTACTAAATGAGTATGTAGAAAAGTATAGAACGAACGGTAACAAACCAGTGATTAGGGAGGATGGAAAGGTCAGAGTTTCGCATTTGTTGATCAAGCACATTCAAAGTAGAAGACCGCGGTCGTGGAAGTCACCTGAGGGAATAACAACTACCAGAGACGAGGCAATACAGAAATTGAAGCAACTACAAGTAAAGATACTGAATGGAGAAAAGCTTAGTGAATTAGCAAAAAGTGAGAGCGACGATTCGTCACATTCAGCCGGCGGAGATTTGGGGTTTTTTGGAAGAGGTGTTATGCAAGCTGCTTTCGAGGAGGCTGCTTTTGGTTTGAATGTAGGCGAGATCAGCGGAATTGTCGAGACTGATAGTGGACTTCATTTACTTGAGAGAACTGGATAGTGTATATTGAAAATGCATAAGGAGAATGAAGGAAGAAGACAATGGTAAGGCAAAATTCTCTTTGGCCAGATCAGTGCTGTTGAATATTTTGCAACTTCTTCCGACTTAATTTCAACAGAATTTCCATCTTGGATAGTACAATTGCTCTTAGTTGATATTTCATAATCTCCTCTTATTCGCAGCCAGAGTTTCAATTAGTCTAAAAACACGTGACTGGAATATTCACTAGACTTTTCATGAATGATAAAAGTAGAGCATCGATTCCACTATTTCACCAATAGCTATCAAGATGTCCAAGACTGCTACTGGATTACCACCTGGATGGGCCATCCGTGTTTCTCGTACGCACAACAAAGAATATTTCTTAAACCAAGCTACGTCTGAATCTACCTGGGAAGCACCATTTGGAAGTGATGATGCTAAGTTGGCTGAATATTTAAAGCTTTTCAGAGCCAATGGCAACAAGCCCGTGGTTCAAGACGACGGTAAGGTGCGTGTATCTCATTTGTTGGTCAAAAATGTTCAATCCAGAAAGCCCAGATCGTGGAAGTCACCTGATGGTATTACCTTGAGTCGCGACGAAGCCATTCTGATCTTAAAGAAGCATCAAGCTAGAATCTTGAATGGTGAGATCAAGTTGAGTGAATTGGCCGAGACTGAAAGCGACTGTTCCTCGCATTCGCAAGGTGGAGATTTGGGATTCTTTGGCAAGGGCCAGATGCAACCAAAGTTCGAAGAGGCCGCCTACGGTTTGAATGTTGGTGAAATTAGTGACATCATTGAGACCGACTCTGGAGTACATATTTTACAGAGAACGGGATGAGAAGCAACACGAGAAATTACAAGAGAGAAAGGGGACTGTTGAGTACTGAATCGATCGATATGGTTATTCCCATAATATAGTATAAAAGTATTGACATTTACAATGTAAGTTTTTGGTAGAGTGACGAATGTAGATCTTCATAGAATAAAGGAGAAATGTAGACTTCGTACGCGATTGGAACTTCCAGCACGGAAACCAACGAACATTAATCCGTGGAAATTGCCTGGTCCCATAGCTGGCAAGATCAATATCAGAGGACGCTAGCAGATCTTACAACCATGCTAGCCGATTCACTGGAATCTCGTAACTCCTCTTGTAGACTCCAAAACTGTAGATGATACTTTGACCTCGTCTAAACATCGTTCGTCACATGATTAGTTTTTATGGAAGGTGGCATCCTGAAAAAGCCCTAACTCCGTCAGCGACGTTGACACTATGTGCTGCTACAGCAATGCTCTGGAACCTTCCACCACCGTTGGTGGAACTGCCCGACGACTATACGGCATCACCACTAAAGACTCCATACGTCGATGCGGCTCTGAAGTAGTGCGAGAATGGCACCACGTACAGGAATCACACCGACGACTCTCGCCGTAATTGTGCATCTTCTTCCACGCATCAGGGTATTTTAGTAAAGAAGTGTATCTTGTCACTAAACTGCCCAACCAGAAGAGGAATAGATATCCCCTCTCCTTGAGCCAATTGTCTAAAGGAAACAGCCTGTTCAACGTCCACCGCTCCGATGTCTCTATCCCGACTTCATATCAAGCAAACTGCACGCTTCTGGTCACGTCCCACCACCCGTAATTCGCTAGGCCCTTCCTTTTCTCTCGCTGGCAAACCTCCCTCAGGTTCCCGCACAATCTCCAGATTTAGCTCCTACAGTAACCGAAGCCCGGTGGTAACCGATTTCAAAAATTTCAATTGTTCCCTGAACTATAAGAATTCTGGCTTCTGCACAATTGCCTCCTTACCACTTCGGAGACTCCAGATCACAGCTCACCGTCACTGTTCTTACTCACACCGTACCGCAATGTGTCGCCATTCGTCCTCCGACTCGTCGCAGGTTGTTCCTGCTGACAGAGAAGTGTTACCCACCAATGTCAAACCTCTCCACTACGACTTGACTTTAGAGCCCATCTTTTCCACCTTCAAGTTTAATGGTCAAGAAACAATTGATTTTCATGTTAACGAAGACACTGACTTCATCACATTGAACTCATTGGAAATTGAAATCCAAGAAGCAGTCATCAACGGCTCGGCTGTATCCGACATTTCATTCAATGTAGACAAACAGACTGTTACCTTCAAGTTGCCCCAGCCATTGGCTAAGGGAAGCAACGCAAAGTTAGCCCTCAAGTTCACTGGTGACTTGAACAACAAGATGGCTGGTTTCTACCGTTCCTCTTACCAGGAAAACGGCGAAACAAAGTACTTGGCTACCACCCAGATGGAGCCTACCGATTGTAGAAGAGCTTTCCCATCGTATGATGAACCTTCTGCTAAAGCCAAGTTCACAATTTCGCTCATTGCCGACAAGAGCTTGGTAGCCTTGTCCAACATGGACGAAGCCTCCACAATAGAATTGGCTGACAACAAGAAGAAGGTCACTTTCAACACCACACCTTTGATGTCTACTTACTTGGTAGCTTTCATCGTAGGAGACTTGAAATATGTAGAGAACAACGACTACAGAGTTCCCATCAAAGTTTGGGCAACTCCTGGCTCAGAGCACTTGGGCCAGTACTCAGCTGATATCGCCGCTAAGACTTTGAGCTTCTTTGACAAGAAGTTCGACATCCCATACCCTTTACCCAAGTGTGACATGGTGGCTATTCACGATTTCTCTGCCGGTGCCATGGAGAACTTTGGTTTGATCACATACAGAACTATCGACTTGTTGTTGGACCCGCTGAATACCAACATTGTCACGAAGCAGAGAGTCACTGAAGTCGTGATGCACGAGTTGGCCCATCAATGGTTTGGTAACTTGGTCACCATGGATTTCTGGGATGGCTTATGGTTGAATGAAGGATTTGCTACATGGATGTCATGGTACGCCTGCGACTCGTTGTACCCTGACTGGAAAGTCTGGGAATCGTATGTCTCAGACTCGTTGCAACATGCTTTGACATTGGATGCCTTGAGAGCTTCTCACCCAATCGAAGTACCTGTAAAGAGAGCTGATGAGATCAACCAGATCTTCGATGCCATTTCCTATTCAAAGGGCTCTTCGTTGTTGAAGATGATCTCCAGATGGTTGGGCGAAGATGTCTTCATCAAGGGTGTATCCAACTACTTGAAAAAGCACAAGTGGGGAAATACCAAGACTTCTGACTTGTGGGAAGCCTTGAGCGATGTATCTGGCCAGGACGTAGTCAAGGTCATGGACATCTGGACGAAGAACGTCGGATTCCCTATCGTTCATGTTGAAGAAGCTGGTTCAGACATCAAAGTCACCCAACACCGTTTCTTGGCTACTGGAGATGTCAAGCCCGAAGAAGACACTATCTTGTACCCAGTGTTTTTAGGATTGAAGACTTCTTCCGGACTCGACGAGACTGCTGTCTTGGACTCTAGGTCGACTACTCTTACACTTCCTACTTCTGATGGCTTCTTCAAGATCAACGGAGACCAAGCTGGTATCTACCGTACTGCCTACACTTCCTCCCGTTGGATTAAGTTAGGTCAAGCTGGTGTTGAAGGCAAACTTTCGGTTGAAGATCGTGTTGGTTTGGTTGCCGACGCTGGTTCTTTGGCTTCTTCTGGATTCATTGAAACCACCAGTTTCTTGAACTTGATCAAATCTTGGAGTAAGGAGTCCAACTACGTCGTCTGGGATCAAATTTTGTCTGACATCGGATCTGTTAAGAGTGCTTTCATCTTTGAAGCCGAAGAATTCAAAGATGCCTTGAACTTGTTCACTGTCGACTTGATCAGCGAAAAGTTGAAGTCTATCGGATGGGAATTCTCGGACAACGACTCTTTCGCTGACCAACAGTTGAAGGGTTCCTTATTTGCTTCAGCTGCAAACGCTGGTCATGCCGAAGTCATTAACTTCTCACAGAAGGCCTTTGCTGCTTACGTTGCTGGTGACAAAAAGGCTATCAATCCAAACTTGAGAGCTACCATCTTTAATGTCGTAGCTAAGTCAGGTGATGAAAACACGTTTGAACAGTTATTGAACATCTACAAGAACCCACAGAGCAACGAAGAAAAGATTGCTGCTTTGAGATCCTTCGGTAGATTCACTAAGCCAGAAATCTTGGACAAGGTCACCGCATTGCTTTTGCAAACTGACATCGTCAAACAACAAGATATCTACATTCCAATGCAAGGCTTGAGAGCACATAGACTAGGAGTTGAGAAGTTGTGGACATGGTTGACTGAAAACTGGGACAAGGTCTACGAAATCTTGCCTCCAGGATTGTCGATGTTGGGTTCTGTGGTCACTATTGCTACTTCTGGTTTCACCAAGAAGGAACAAAGGGATGAAGTTGAAAAGTTCTTTGCTACCAAGAACACCAAGGGATTCGATCAAGGTCTTGCTAGATCCTTGGACATTATTGCTTCCAAGGGTAACTGGGCCAGCCGTGATGGTCAAGTTATTTCAGAATGGTTGTCTGAAAACGGCTACTCCAAGTGACTTTTGTGAGCCAATAGTTATAATGTTAAATCTACTTGATGAAATTCTAATATATATCGTTTCATAACTTTAGGTCTATCATAGTCCTGATCTATTCTGTTATAATCTATTGTAGTTATTGCTTGGTGACAACAACATCTCGTTGCATAAAAGCAATGTGGAAATCTCGCGTTGCGACGATCCCTTCTTCAAGTGGGCCACCAATAGTTGTATTATTTTCGTTGATTTGAATGCGAACATCTTCTTGATCTGCTCTATTGAACTTACAAGTACGGGAATAGTACTCTACCAAACCATGTTCTCTGATACAATCGAGATGTAACCGTATGGTGCGGAACTGGTCAAGTTGGTCATTCAACAAACTTGAAAACATAACATCGTCTAAAAGGCACGAATTAATAAGAACATCTAGTAAGTTTGGCCCCAAGTTCCTTCTTAACGACGTAAATGCTGTAAGTTCCAAATGTTTAATCAGCTTGTCGCTTGTACCTGGCATCGAGCGTACACCGACTGTACCCAAGGCCCTTCCAAGGAAATTCTCAATATTGGTATCTGGTGATGCCACTGTAACTTTCAAATCTTTTTCTATGTCATCAATGGGGAAATGTGAAAGATAGTCGTTAGGAATGTCACAGTCGAAGCTATCTGAAAGGCTCATTGAAGGAACTGAGAAATTCCGTTCGTAATCGTCTCTTTGCTTTAATCTTGTAAAAGTATCTTCAGGACCCAAAAGGATAGTCAAGAAAACGTCTCGATCTGGTGTTATCGAAAGATCAGCGAGAGCAGTCTCTGGTTTCTTGATTCTGGTAGACTTTATGATTCCAAATTTGAATCTAGCCTTATCGTAACTTTTATTGAGGAGTTGAAAGAGCCCTTTGAATCGGGTTTTATCCTCATCAGAATTAAAGAACCAATGATTGTTCAACACAAGAAGCTCATACATTGCCTGTGTTGTGGAATAAAGATAGAATATAGATCAAGTTCGACCACCATCTTTATAACTGGGAATCATTATCAGTCACGTGAATTTTCAGAATTAGTCATAGCACTAGAGAATCGTCTCTTGATAGATAAGGTACTATACCCAGGTAACAAAATCCTGATGCATGCAGATATGAGCAAAATGTAAATACCAGTTCCAAGTTGGAAATAGCAAGTATATAACAAGTTCAAATTCGATGTCTGCATCCATTTTCCAGCGCCTGAAATAAAAACTAAGGCTGATTTGACATATGCACAGAATCTTCAATCCTAAGACAAATGGCTTTAATATCTTCAGAAGGATATGTTGAGGCGATTATCTGGTCAATGTAATAATTTCTATTCTGCTATGTTCTGGTCCAGGGCATTATTTCCCCTGAACAAATCAATAGTTTTATGATTTCGCAGCCAAATGAACATTTTCGAGTTGCACGTACGTAACATATTGAACTACACAAATAAATATGTACAAAAGAAAAGGTTGCCTGTTGTTCCAACAGTGAAATTCGGGTCTCTGGTAGACTCTTCCTCCTTATAATCTGTAGTAACTTTAAAAATTTCAACATCTCATCCTTCGGCTCTTGTTCTGATCTTGTAGTCCTTTTTACCCGAATTGAATTTATCTCGTGACACAGTCTCAATACTTGAAATGATGCAGTAAGTTTCGTAGGTAAGCTGGCGGGTGTGCTTGGATTTTGGTATTTCATCAGACAGTTTTATATGCTGGTTAATTTCAACTATGCGTACTAGCTCTAGTCCAACAGCAATTTTTTTGTTGCGCCTTTCTCTGAGGCTAAGATCTCCATAAGCAAGTCATCCTAAAAAGTCTTCTGGGGCCGCAGAATTGGAGAGTATCGTAGATGCTGGTCCCGAAGCAGTTTTTTTTGGGTAAATCGCTTATCGATAATAAAATTTTGGCCACATATAGAATTTGGTCACCGATACAATGTAAATAGCTGAAGTAATATTTGCCGTATACATGATGTTGTTTCTGGCTATTTCAAAAAAATGATGGTATTAAATATTTCTTTTGTACTTCCAATGGCCATCAAATATCTGGACGTATCAATGCTTGGTTTCCAGATTAGTGGGAAGACTTTTCAGATAGTGAATGCTCTGGAAAATAGCAAGGGCGATAGTTTCCCCTTTGGTAGTTTCCCCAGATACTACACGGCATCTGTATAAATCATTCATTCATTCATCATATATTGAAAACTATAGAAATAATACCTTATGGCGTTGCACTACCTCTGATATCTCTAATAATAAGCTTTCTTCTTCTCTGTAGCCCAACACTGGCTTTTAAGTCAAAAGCTACTTTGATGCACTCTCTCGTAACCATTGTTATACAAGTGCGCCTTCGAAGGCTTGGTGTAGTGTTGACTTTGGTATCGAGGAGGATGGGTGGGACGATAGGATTTGCTGTAGGTGAAGTTCTCTTTGTTCTTTTTATTCACTGGATGACAGCAACAGAAGCATGCTTGCAAACAAGATTTTCCCATGAAGATGCACCTAATCATGGTTAGAATTAGCCAAAGTCCAATAAGAATTGCAACTGAAATACCAGCAATAGCACCTACTCTGCATAATTTCTTCTCTAAGCACTTGTCCCAGTCTCCTTTGGTGATGCCTCTTGTTGCCAACACTTGCCGTGAGTTTGCAATGTACATCCTGTTGTTAATATGCTACTAAAATCTAATACAATAGGGAACTTCACTTCAATTTATATCACGAATTGTATACTCATTTGAAGATCTCCTTCTGCTCATGAGATTTTTATATTGGAAAACCAATAATTCTTGGTATTTAATGCAAGTTACAAATATAGAAAGGCTTGAATTAGAAGAATCAAAGTACGAATAACAATTCTACACCAAGCGTAAATAAAGAATAAAAATAACGAACTGCAGAAATAATTATCCTCAATACTCTGAGGTATGAAGAAATCACAGGTTCACGGTACTATCATTTCTTAGCAATGATAATAATTGCGTGGATAATACCGAATAGTCCAAATGAAATCAAACACAACAAAATATTGAGCCAGACTTCATTTCCGCAACCAAACTTCAAGTAGACGGCAAGAGGTGGAATAAATAAAGCAATTATGATCAATACAACATCGTCAATTTGGCCACTATTCTGCGTAAACTGTTGGTTTGGATATTGGCTGTACTGGTTGTACCCTTGATAGTTTTGTCCCTGGTTTTGCTGTTGATATGGCGGTTGACTATTTGGACTATTGTCTTGAACGTTGGAATAGCTCTTTTCAGTGGGTTCTTCACTATAATAGTGAGTGGGAGATTTTGAATCGTTGTTCATTGTTAAGGCTGCACACAGAATCAATTCAGAGTGAAAGTATTTCAATGGAGTTTTCAGCTCTATTTAAATCACTTCTCCTAAGATGTCTCGTTGTTTCAACAAACTTAATTAAGCTATATAAGAATTACCAGAGAAATTGGTGTCATCTAAGCTAGTTTTAAGCCTCCCTGGGAACTGTACTCAGAATCCCAATTGTTACTCCTGATACTACATGGGAATTAAAATAGATTATGGTGCTAATAACTTATATATTCATATAATTTTCAAGATATTTTTTGATTCTTGAGGCGGAATTGAAAAAAATTATTCATGGTTGGTGATCCCCACAAGGAGAGAAAAAAATGAAGAAACCGTTCAAATCTGCTTGTATGTTTATCTTTAATATTTGCAGACTACGATATTGTGCTGGTTTTTATCTTCAGGTTAACGAGAAATGATCCGTAATACGCCGTTGGATGATCTCTAAATTGATTTAACGATTGCTTAAATTTTTGTCACTGATGAGACTGTTGGCATTGTCTTCGGAAAGGGCATTCTTGATACAAATGTACTCAAAGTTGCCATAATTCCCCTCTTTTCTAATTGCTAAATGACCACAATAGATTCAGCCACTTCTGATAAGATCATGTGTACCTTCCCGCCGCTTGGTACAGCCTTGCGACGCACCATGCAGAACTTGATAAACAGTTACACCAGCAAAGATCGCTGCTTAAAAGAGAGGGCTGCAAACTCACCTGCAGAGATAATTCGGTGCATGATCTTCGGTGCCTCCGAAAGTGCTAAACTCATAAGCCTTAGGACCCTCGTATCTATGCCTCAGAATCTCCATTGTGTAGTTTCTAAGACCACTTAGGGTCGGGTGTATCCCTAATGGTGCATATCCTATTAGGCTCAAAGGTGACGAACTACCGAACAATTCAAGCGGAGCTGGGTGTCCGGAGCTCTCTGGGTTTTCGTCAAATTGGAAAATTGCAATACAGAGCCAAACCAAACCAGGGGTATTTTTGATGAAAATTGACAAATCGTTTCTTATTTCTGGCTGCTCTAAAGAATCATTTTGATGTCCAAAGACTTTGAAGTGGATGGCCACTCTTTATGCTACTTATAATTTGCTACATGTCAAGTCATCTTTGCTGTTTATGAATCAAGTTCCAAGTCTGTCTTCTAGTGAGACCATGCAAAGATTTTTCCCTTATAAACCACATCTGGCTTAAATACCATGGACGGAACAAGTTCAAAATAAAAAATATCAATATGTATTATAATCTATCTCTAATCAAATTGTAATAAATAGACCAGCAATTTCATTTATCAAAGGTCGATTAAGCTTTTTCTAAGATTTCGGTGTTGTCATCCTTGTTGTCAACGTGTTCTACAAAAGTCTTGATTCCACTTTCACCAAACTTTTCCATCAACTTACCGGCATCGAAAACTTCAACTTCAGTGTTCTTGAAATCTCTAGCCTTAACACCGTCCTGGAACAAGACATCCAATTCAGCATATGTTCTGTCCTTAGTTTCAGGTAATTCAAACCAAACCCAGACACATCCAAGAAGTGCGAAACCAGCCCAGAAGAATCCAGTCTTTGCTCTCCAGTTCCAAGCAGTAGGATTTAACATATATGGAGTGACAATACCAACGATGATATTGGCAACATTGTACAAATTTCTGGAAAGCATGACTGTCTTTGTACGTAACTTGGAAGAAGGGATTTCGGCAACAATACAGTAAGCCATTGGACCAATTGTCAAATCGTAAACAAAGTTGAAAATCAACAAAAGCGTACCAATACCCCACTTAGCACCGTTGGAATTTGAAACACCTAAACCACCAACAATGATTAAGATAACAAACATTGCACAAAGACCATAGAAGTAGATTTTAAATCTACCTACCCTCTGAGCAAGAAACCAAGATCCGACTGTACCAATGATACCTAAACAGTATTGGATAATCGAGAAGTTGAAGGACATACTAACAGCTAAACCAGCTTGCTGATAGAAAATAGTAGAGTAACCAATCAAACAGGAACCGGTAATACTTTGCAACATCCAAGCCATAGCAGCGACTCTAGTTCTTCTGAAATTGGTACCCTTGAAACATTCTTTGAATGATCCTTGGTTGTCTGAGTCTTCCTCTTGCACTGTCATTTGAATCTTGGTCAACATAGCCTGAGCCAATGCGTCCTTGTCAGGTAAACTAGGATTTTCAGATAAGAGACGCTTCAAAGAGTTCTTGGCGTCCTGGTTTCTACCTCTCTTGACTAGAAACCAGGGAGACTCAGGAGCTAAGTAGACACCGATAAATAATGGGATGGGCCACACCCATTGAACTGCAAACGGAATTCTGTAAGAGTTAGGGTTGTCATTTATGCTACTCACTCCCTTGATGATACCAGAAGAGATTAACTGACCAAACACCCAACAAACATTAACATAAGTTGTAAGGTACACACGTAAAGTTGTTGGTGCAACTTCAGAAGCGTATGTGACAGTCAAAGTCTGATAAGATCCCCAGTTAATACCCAAAAGAACATAGGCAAGCAACAAGACCTCCTTATTTGGAGAGAAAAATTGAAGAAAGATCAAACCTACGGATGTAGCCAAAGCTGTCATCAAAGTTTTCCTATAACCAAAGATATCAGCAAAAAAACCAGCAATTGTGAGACCTACAACACATCCACAGTTATAAGCCATGTTCAAACCAGTTTGCCATCTTGCTTCAATAATATATCTGTCAAGCCCTTCGTCGAAGTGACCAAACTTTTTGTTGAAAGCTGGGAAACCGAACAAAGAGTTCAAAAGATTGGTATCATAACCTTCCATAACAATAGCTGTTGAAAGGATGATAGACCACATGACAGCTTTGGGGAAAGTCCTCAAACATTCCTTAAGGGGCATATTCTTTTCTTTGTTATCGTTTTCTCTGGCCTCATTTGACATGTCCAAGAACTTGGCGACATAGTCGTCCACGGAGTTGGTGGAAGAGTCATCAGAAAGAATTTTTTTGGTGATAGAGCCAACGGTGATTGACTTATCTGGGTTCTTGTTGTCTTCAACGTACTCAGTCGACATAATGAGCTGTTAAATCTGTTTATGTTTGGTCTCGTTGATGTACGATTTAGATGTTCATGTATGAGTTGGACAATAAGGAATCCTCGCTTCTTTTATAGAGATGCCATAGACGTCAAGTGATCACCTTTCTAACGCAAGAAAAGCGTATAGTTCGCTATGTGAATTGCAGCCCAAGTTAAAATTAAATAATATTCTTTATGCATCTTGGGTGGGGGTGGGGTATTGGCCGTATTCGCAAAGAATTAGAAACGAACCGTAAAAATGCTTTGCTGTGGGCAAGAATCAAAAGTAAATTGTGAGAATATTTCATGTTTGTGTCAATTCGAAATAATGCGCATACAATATTACTACACATTTTCAATGCCCAATCCCCCGCAAAAAATAATGCACGTCAATTTTTTTTTCTACAGAAATAAGAATCATCTTTTCTCGGGTTGAGACTTAATACGTGGACGTGTCTATTGTAGAGGAAAATAATTGTTTTTCCGTTTGGTCTTCTTTGGGGCCAACGACAAGAGGCGCAACACCAGAAATGCTTGGTAGAAAGAGAAAGACAATAGTCCAAAATCTTATATATTATTACAACGCCGTAGCTCCAATGCAATATTAAATCGGAAAATTAATAGATCATACCATCCCCATGAAAAAGTGGCAGATTCCCCAGCCCTCCGCATAATTTCGAGGTAAATAACCCGATGAATTTACGGGGCAAATAATGGCAGAGCTGCTCCCCAGAGGTCGTACTTATCTTAGTATCTATAAGTCTCTCAGCCTTGTATTGATCTGTGTTGGCAAGTGAAAATAAAAAGAGAGATTCGGGAAAGAAAAAGCGAGGCGCAAAAATAAAACGCTTAGTATACCACTTTAGGATAGTTTTTCCTAAGTTGTTCCGAATTTCGCATCGAATCTATGCGTTTTCGCCTTGCATCGCGGACTTTTTCTCTGTAATTCTCGGTAATGAGAAGTGACTTACGTAAATAAAGCATAACCAGTAACTACATCATGCAGATCGAGTATGTGTCTCAAACATGGGGAAATTTCAGAAATGATGTAAGAATACTTTGCGATATTCTTTACGACTAATTTTCCTCGAAGTCGAAAAAATTTCTGTTTGCCATGTTTATATAAGATTAAGAAACATTTCAGATCTTCATGTACTCATAAATATTTGTACGACAAACAAATCTAAAATCATGACTGTTGCACACAAATGGTGGAAAAACTCCACTGTCTATCAAATCTGGCCGGCTTCCTACAAGGATTCCAATGGAGACGGTGTTGGTGATATTCCAGGTATCATTTCTACTTTGGATTACCTCAGAGATTTGGGAGTTGACGTTATTTGGTGTAGTCCTATGTACGACTCCCCACAAGATGATATGGGATATGATATTAGCAACTACGAAAAAGTTTATGCCAAATACGGTTCCGATGAAGATATGCAAGCTTTGATTGATGAAACCCACAAGCGTGGGATGAAATTAATCTTGGACTTGGTTATCAATCACACTTCCAGTGAACACGCCTGGTTCAAGGAATCCAGATCCTCTAAGACCAATCCAAAGAGAGACTGGTACATCTGGAAGCCACCTAAGTACGATTCCGAAGGTAACAGGCAACCACCAAACAACTGGGGTTCTTACTTTTCTGGATCTGCTTGGGAATACGATGAACTCACTGACGAATACTACTTGAGACTTTTCGCTAGAACTCAACCAGATTTAAACTGGGAAAATGACGAGGTGAGAGAAACTGTCTACAACTCCGCAATGAAATTCTGGCTCGACAAAGGTGTTGATGGTTTCAGAATTGATACAGCAGGTTTGTACTCTAAGGACCAATCATTCCCAGATGCACCAATCAGTTTCCCAGATCTCGAATACCAACCAAGTCACAAATATGCTCACAATGGTCCAAGAATTCATGAATTTCACAAGGAAATGTTTTCCAAGGTCACTGGTAATTACGATGCTATGACAGTTGGTGAAGTTGGTCATTGTTCTCGTGAAGAAGCCTTGAAGTACGTTAGTGCTAAGGAACAAGAAATGAACATGCTCTTCCTTTTTAATGTTGTCGAAGTTGGCTGCGATGACAGTGACCGCTTCAGATATAAGGGTTGGAAGTTGACCGACTTCAAGAAGGCCTTAGAGGGACAATGTACTTTCGTCGAAGGTTCCGATGCTTGGTCCACCGTTTTCATTGAAAATCATGATCAACCAAGATCGGTAACTAGATTCGGTAGCACTAAGTACCGTAATGAGTCTGCTAAGTTGCTCTCCTTGTTGCAAACTACTTTGACTGGTACTCTTTTCATTTACCAAGGTCAAGAAATTGCCATGGAAAATTTACCTAGAGATTGGTCTGTTGAAGAATACAAGGATATCAATACAATTAACTACTTCAAGGAATTCAGAAACAAGTATGGCAAGGATGCCGATTACAAGGAAAAGGAAGAAAAGTTGATGGACGTTGTCAACCTTATGGCTAGAGATCACTCTAGATCTCCAGTTCAATGGGACTCGTCTGCTCATGGTGGTTTCACTACTGGTACTCCGTGGACCAAAGTCAACGACAACTATCCTACCGTCAATGTCGCCAGTCAAATCCTTGATCCAAACTCCATCTTGAACTTCTGGAAGAAGTCCGTTCAAATAAGAAAGCGTTATCAAGATTTGCTCATCTTCGGTAAGTTCGAGATCTTAGACTTCGACAATGAAAGAGTATTCACCTATGTTAAGAAGGACCAGAATTCCGAATCTCCAAAGGCTTATGTTGTATTGAACTTCTCCAGTGACTCTGTCAAGTTTGAAAAGCTCCTTGATGGTAACTTCGAGCTCGTTCATTCCAATGTTGCCGATGTTGAAGAATCCACTTTGTCCCCATACGAGGGTCGTCTCTACATTGTTGATTAGTCTGTAGTTTAGGAAGATACATAGAAGGAATGGGATAGATTTAGAACTAAAACTAGTACATGCACATTGAAGAAATATTATATGCAAGTCCTCAATTTATTGATACTTTGAGGCGCATAGAAATAATTTATAGAAAATAACTTATTCGCGCGAGTTTTCACAAGAAAAGTTTAACTAGACCACCAAATTGTCTCGAATCCAGACATATACTCCTCCGCAAAAAGGGGAACTATATTCCTGATTTGGCATATAAGTTATGCTGGAGGGTACCGATCCTAGACTGTTGTCAACAGAGGAGGAAGACGGCTCTGAAAGAAAGACTCTACAGCAACAATTAAAGGAGAATAGAGGTATGTTGAAGCCACGGAACAACAAAATTCGCTCACAGAGCCCCTTTACTAACGTTAACTAGAGAGAAAACAAAGAGAGTATCAGGATCAGTTGGCTGCAAAGAATTCGACATACAAACTAGATGAAAAATCAGCACAATTCTACGAAGAATTGAGAGCCAAAGAACTTGCTAAGGAAAACCTCCACAAAATGCAAGAACTCCAGCAATTAGAAAAGTTTCGCCTGTTAAAATCAGCTGCTAGTTCTAAAGTTGAATCTGGAAAGCAGCTATCTACCACACTACCAATAGTTTCTAGTTCGGTCCCTTCTGTGGAATTTGTTACTGGAGTTATAGAAAATGTCGAATCTGGGCCAGTGAAGATTGCTGCACCCACAATAGTTTTGCGCAAACGCTCATCGCAGAAACTGGCAGAAGCAGCTCCACCTACTAAATTAGCAAAGCTGGAGAACGCAGAGAAGCAAGTTCCATCTGCGAGCTCTGGTGTGCCTGAACAAAAGGAGGGGTCCAAAGTGAAATCACTTTTGGGTGACTATTCTTCAGATGAGGACTAAACTACAGCGGCAGGATGAAATTCTGAAATCACATATTTATTATCCTTACGCAATGCTTTTTATTTTTTTCCAAAAGTTGAAATCTGCCATCATAATTTCCATGCATTCTGCTGTTCGTACATTCGTATTAATGGTTGCTGTGTCCGAATTCCTTAGTAACGGGAACCATGTTTAAGAAAGGTCGTTTACTAACCACCGAAGAGTACAAACACTAAATTTATTGAGGCGATTTTATTTATGGGTGATGCACGACTCTCATAATTTTTCAGTATAACCAAATCTTCGATTTTAACATTATACGCTTGATTCCCATTTGAAGTCTCATTTTGCAGCCATAGCCATGATCGGAAATATTTTTGCCTCGGCAACTAGAGTCATGTTTGGCAAGCAGCCAATTATGAACACGCTCATCCAAACCAGAAACAAAATGAAGACCCACAAGGCTGCAGCCAAAAGATTCATCAAGACAGGCACTGGAATCAAGAGAAAGCAGGCTGGTAGAAACCACGGTAATGGAGGCTTCAGCGCCAACTCTTTGCGCCATTTGGATTCATTTGTGCCAGTGGGAGCTAAGGGCCGTCATTTGAAGAAGCTCGAAGAGTTCTTCTAGACGAGGAAGACAATGTCTTTTTCATGTAGCATAACGAATCTTACCTTACAAATTCCTGTACATATACTTAGATATACTCCGTTCAGAATGAATGTTAACACTAATATACATTTGTCTATATATAAGAATGAAGATACTATAATATGCTTATGTAGTCTACTTGTGTTCTATCTCGATCCATTCGTCTGAATCTTCTTTTTTCTTCAACTCAGACGTTGGAAAGTAGTGGTAGTTAGTCTTCAAGGAGATGGCTATAGGAACATTGTCAAAAGACATTAACCTCAACTTAATGTAGGTGTTATCAGGAATGTCTTTGACAACCTTCATGAAGCTGACGAGATCTTTGGTTTCGACGTCGTTGACATGGGTAATGAAACTGTTAGTGGCTATACCATACTGATGAGCTGGGCCACCAGCACTTTTACGAGTGACATAGACTTCTGAAGGAACCCTTTCCATGAGCTGACGGACAGCGTAATGCGGAGCCTGAATAATTGCTCCAGACCAGAAGACAACATGCGAAGTATTGATGGTTGTGGTATCTATTGTGGGAACCACAATTTCAGTTTCTTTCTTTTGTCTGATGATCCGAAACTTCAACTCTTTCTCGGTGAACATTGGCTTCAAGTCTCTCATGTTTTTGACAATGATGTCGTTGACAGACAATATAATATCACCAGTCTTCAAGGGGTTCTTTTCCTGGTGTAAAGTAGGAGCAGACACTCTTTCTACAGCCAAGAACTTGATTTCATCTTCACAAACTTCTTCGAACTTGTTTATCCATTCCTGTGACACACCTCTGGTTCTACCTTGGAGAATGGTCACAGAAGTAAACTCGGCTTCCAAGAGTCGCAATTGTTTAGGGATTTCGTTTACCTTCAATTTCTTGATCACACTCAAGACATCAGTAACATCCAAGCCCATTCTGTACATTCTATCACTGCCTTGGTCACAAGTAGCTTCACCCAAGTAGGTAATCCAGAATGCACGTACTGTACCATCGTCATCAGCTAAAACACCACTATCACATTCTACGCTGATCTTACTATCCAAAAGAATACATTCCAAGTTGGTTCCTCTATAACGGGGCGACAACGAGGCAGGAGGGATGTTCAACGAAGAAACACCACTGATCTTCACATCATCTGTGACTAATCTCAAGTTGTAGTTGTAGCCAATAAAGTAGGATTTTTCACCTCTCTTCAATGGCTTGTCACCAAACTTGGGAGTTTTGACATCGGCCAAAACCAAACTAGGGTCGTACTTCAAGATGGCGTAATTCTGGTTAGGATGAAGAAATACAACCTTGGCTGGAACATCGATAGACTCAGCAAATATAAGAAAGATATCGCACATATCGTGGGGTACGAATCTTCTGGAAACCAAGACGTAACCGTTGACTGAATCGACAACCACACCGTAACAGATCTCCTTACGGTATGGGTAAGAGTCCATAGGAACAGGAGCGATAAGTCTAACTTGAACAAATGACCGGACCAAAGAAGAGCAACCAGACTTGGTTTCATCGCTAAAGGGAATATCGATGAACTTGGCATTTTGTGGCTTGTGGGATAATGGAGGAAGGGGTTTTTCTTGAACATCTGTGAAATCCCATAATCCAGTAGTGTCGTTTCTAACAGCCAATCTGAAACTGGACTGCCAGTGTCTTTCAATGTAGATGATTTGGATGTTTTCTGTGTGCAAATCAGAAACATGTCTGTAGGTGATGGGAACTCTACGACAGTCTGGAATCATCTTCATCACTTCGATTAAAGTATCCAAATCTGGTGTAGGCATGTCGTCAACTGTTTCTAACAACCAGCCTGACTTTTCATAGGAAGCAAATTCAAAGGAGCCAGAAGCGTCGTTGATGAAAACTCCCTTGACAGGTATACAGTAGCATCTGGCGACCTGGTAGGAAAGATTATTAAAGGAGGCACCACCAACATCAACGTATCTGTCTGGAGTGATGGCATGCAAATCGCCAATCTTGATCATTTGGGTGACTATTTCTCCTCCTCTTTGGATGACAAACTTTAACTCATTTCCAACGTTCTCGTCCAATATTTCATCGACTTTGATAAAGGTAGAAATGTCTATGTCGTCAATCGAAATCAAGGTATCACCTTCCTTGATGAGTCCATCAGCTTGACCTTGAGGCAAAACGAGTTCAGCTACAAGAAGACCAATTTTATTAGGGAACAACTTTCTTGCTCTGGCTTCGGCTTCAGGAGTTAAACCCAATCTTCTACATTCGTCAAATGGCTTCAATTGCCACTCCACTTGGATATCGCCTCTGGTGATAGGTTGCTTCTTCTGGATACACTGTAATGCTCTCAAAGGTCTGTAAATAGGGAGAAAGAAATCAGTAGAGGCTTCAGTAGAACCACCAGCCTGTAATGCTACAACGTCACCATCCTCGTTTACTACAGGAGAGCCTGAAGATCCTCCCGAAGCAGAAGCTGCAGCTTGGATATACTCAGTGTTGAAATCATTGTAGGTCAAACTTCCGTATTCAGGGGCATTTCTATCGAGACGAGATATGAACCCAGCCAAGATAGACAACTTTTCACCAGCATCGTTACCTACCACTCTGATCTCAGTACCGACTTTAGCTAAGTCGGGCTTCAACTCCAACTGGGTCAAATGCAAATATTTCACTTCTTTGGGATCAAACTGTAAGAACCCAAAATCGTGCACAGGGTCTCTATAAATAGGCTTGACGACAGCTTCTTCATGATTGTCAAACACTACATAACCACAGAAGGGTCCGGGGCCCACCACATGCCTGTTGGTCAAGATCAACCCTCTGGTAGCATCTACAACAAATCCCGTGGCTTCCGAAACAAGCGAAGTTTCTGTGTCAAAGTTAGAGACATGTGTAAACTGAATAGAAACAACAGCGTTGACGACCTTAGTGATGGTTTCTTGCCACTGGTTATTGTTAGTGGCAGCTGGCAAGTCAAAGATCTGTTCTGAACCGTCAGAACCATATTCTTCGTCAACTTCGATATTGCTGGTATTGATCTCAGTTGAATGGGTTCCATTGAGGAAGCGCTTATTGGTCGACTCGTCAAACGAGAGTCTTCTTTTTGTGGGCACACTCATGTAGGTGGATGAGCTATGAATGTTGATCGAAGAGTGAAAAATCGATCTCTAAAATGATTTGAGCAAATCTCTAACAAAAATATTTGAAAAAACGTGAAAAACAGTTATTGCTTATCAGGTTGATAAGTTCTCTACAAAAGCACCCTCTATAAGTCCGTCAAAAGGTAGGCACTATTGAATCTCTTGGGTGTAGAAGAACCTTCTATAATTAAGAAAAGCTGGTTCAACTTTTTTCTGTCCTCTATAGCGATGCGCGACGATTTTTTAGTGGGGCGTGATGGATTACTATGTAGAGAAGAGATGAGAATGTCTTCGTGTATTAGATAAACAGAATTCTCCCTTTGTGGAGCCGAACACTAACACTGTGATTATATTCCAAAATCTTCGATTCTTGATTTCTTTGGCCTCATGTGAGTGCGATCTGAACATATTTTGGCTATAAATCAATGAAGAATTTCAACGTCCGGGTAATCTAGTACTATATCAAATTGTTACTTTTCACTACATTAGGTGCTTGTGGATTCAAATACTCTGGATGTCCAGGTGTTGTAGTAGTCCTCTTGCGTCTTGGAATCATAGAGAACATCTCCATGGAGCATCGAGCCAAATTTCTCGAGCAACCCCCATCCCGGACCGATTCTAGCCTCTCTTTCTTTTGTCAACTGTTGCTGTTGGACGGAGTCCTTATCGTACATAAACTGTTTCTCTATATCGCGGATCCAGTCTTCGTCGTTGATCCAGTCTTCGACTATATCTAGCCATAATTGCATGGCTTTTTTCATCAACCCCCCTTTTTGGTACTGAAAGAGTTGGTCTACTATTTTCTGTTTCGCACCCATTTTGGATGTGAGTATTTTATGGTTGATACGAATGTAGGCGGAATGGATCATTCCACAGGCTAAAAGCCATTCACTCTTTTTGACAAACTTGTGCTTATGGACAAGAAACGTCTCCACCATACGTGGAGTTATTTCAGCAGGAATAAAGAAACTGTTTGCGAAGGCAATGAAATCCACTATGGAGACGTGTTTTCTATCATATTTGTATATGTTTAATTTTGTAGACTTGGATTTTTTTTTTTTGGGCAGTCCATCAGGCGACTCTGCTTCGGATTCAGAAGAAAATTCTGAACCTACTGATGCTGATGGACTATCTGAGCCTTTTGGATTAAATGGAGACTCAATATTGAATTCCTTATTGGGTTTTCTTGGTGTTTTCTTTCGTACTGAACTTTCTTCTTCAGAATCGTCTTCGTTTTCAAGATCGCGTAACCGTTTAAGTGGTGACGATATTTTAGTCTTGTTGATATTCAACTTGAGGGGGGACAACTTGGTCATTCCCGATGGAGTCAGAAGAGGGGTGGAATATGCCAGTTCTGGAGATCCGACAGGGGACGTCGAATTAGAATAAGCATTCTTACGTGGAGTTGAAGTGCACGATCTGATTTGGTTCAAGAGATTGTCTCTGAAGTCATCTAGCAACTTGGCTGCAATCTTAGGTTGGAGAGGAATTCTTCGCACCTCGGGCTGTGGAAGACTGAATGTGGACTGGTACTTTTCAGCTGCTAAGAAGGCGCAGATGTGGAAACGAGCTATTTCTGCTCGATTCGGTAATGTGGGTTTCTTCTGAAGACTGAGCAGGTATAGCGACTCGATGAAAGAGAGCAATTGTGGGGGAAAATTTCCATGATAGGTCGGTACTATCTCCTGTAATGACAGTCGGAGTTGGGCAGTACTCATAGCGAGTGAAATGTTATGGCAAACGATATAAAAAGAAGAGAGCTGTAAATATACTGGAATATTACGAACGAATAATTCGGTTCCAGAGTTTTCTGCACACAGTACATAATGAGACTCAAAATAACCCCACCAAGAGGCCAGTGTACTGTCATCCTTAGATGGAAGGGAGAGGTAGGAAGAATGGAATAAGAATTATGGCTTAGTTCCAATCTTTGCGTGTGAATGAAAGACAAATTCTACTTGCGAAGAATGAAATCTGAGCTCCTTCAAAGGAAAACCATCTACAACGTAGTATCAAATTAATTTTCAATAGGTATATCCAGCTTATTCTTTGTGTATTGCTCGATATCTTAACTATTTTTGGTCAAAAGTGTCTGCCCTTATTCCATAACCTATGTAAATTTATTCAAAGATATCGAAAGCTGGACTTAAATTATAGAAGGGTCTCATCTCAATTTGTGTATTGGAGGTAAGCTATGAGTTTTAACTATTGACCTCATTCAATAATCAGGTTGCTACAGCTATCTCTATATCCGTGTTTTCTTTAAAAGAAAGGGGTCAATGAAGAATACAATTATGGACCTAAATTTGTATTAAATTTAGTAAATAAGGCGAAACAAGCAGCAGAAGTATCTCATCACTAAATCTGATTATATCTCCGTGATTGCTTCAGATCTTGTACCTAAAAAAAGGATTCTCCTTGTCTGTTAAGTCAGCAAATTCATAGTTTTCAAACATGTCAATTTTTCCAGCTTCAGCTTGTGCCCTATTCTTCTTTCGATTATCCCACAAATAACTCAACCAGATAAGTACAAATAGTAGTAAATTCAAAAGACCGAAAGCAACGATACATGCCTTGGCTGTCCTATAATTTGGAGCTTCTGAAAACAAGAAAGTCTGCGGCCCAATTAAATTACCAACGCAGTATCCAACCAATAAGATAGCATTAACAGTAACTTTCTTGGTATGTCCAGTAACGTTACTAGAAATATTTGCCAACAAGCAGATAAAGGCGATGGGACCGAGGGATTGGACTATATAACCGGCAAACATGACTTGATTTGTCTTTCCGAACGCAAGCATACACTGGGCAACAAATGTGATAGCATTGCCAAAAGTAGCCCAAAACATTCGAGATTCAACAAATCGATGTAGCCAGGCAAATAGGACACATCCACAAATGTTAACTGCTCCAACTGGCATTTGCATTAGCATGGTCTTTTTGAGCGAGTAGCCAAAGCCTTCGGCAAGCAAAATACTTCCGAAGTTCGTCAATCCTCCGGTGGGGAGACTTATACTCAAGGCAGCGAGAAAGAATAACCAGGTCCTCAAATCCAAGAGGGCTTCCTTGAATTGGTAAATTTTGAATTTTTTGTTTCCAAAACCTTGTTGATTAACTCTGATACGCTCGACCACTAACTTCTTCTCCTCTTCGGTGAGAAACCACGCTTTCGTGGGCTTATCTGGAACATGGACCAAGAACAATAAACCGACAAAAATAGTGATTACACCGGTGACGATGAATATAAGCTTCCAAGCTTGGATAGAGTAAGAATCTTGCTGAACCACAATTGCATATGCGATTCCTGAACCAACGATGATACCGAACCCAGTACTAGCAAACCACCAAGCAGTACGAAGAAATATTTCATCCTTGTATTTGCTTTTCTCTTTTGTGCCAACATTAGGATTAGCACCACGGTAATATTGACTTGTTATAATGACCAAGCCTGGAGTAATTGAGCTTTCGAGCATTCCAAGGATAGTTCTTAATGCTACAAAGCCGGCATAGTTTGGTATTGCGTGAAGACATAAAACCACACCCCAAAGAACAATGAAAACGCTTAGCGTCTTAGAAACTGGAAACTGTTGCAAGAAACGTACAGCAGGAAATTCAAATACCATATAACCCAAGTAGAAGGCTGAGCCTGTCCACGAATACATATTGCCATGCATTCTCAATTCAGTGCGTAACCCAAGAATGGAAGCTAATGAATTGGTCAATTTATCCATAAATTGAACAGCATAGAGACAGCATATAATTGGCATTAAAAAGAAGTCAATCTTTCTTAAAAGTATTGAATCTCTTGATTCGTCATATGTTGGGATTTCTGTTTTACTTCTTATTGCATACTCCATTGCATCGTCAACGTCTCCGTCCGATTGTGCCTGCTTGCCTGTTAGCGGACTGGAGATTGAAACCAAAACATTGTCTTTACTCTCAATGTTTTCCTCTCTTGATGACATGCTCACCAACTGTATTGAATGCTTATCCTCCTGCGAAGAGACCATTGTCATTGTCTGTTCGAAAGTTGAATTTATTGAAGGCTACTATCTCCACATAATTCAGAAAACATTATTAGATATTTATATACTCTTGCTCCAAGTTAATCGATTTCTCCCCACACTCTTTCTGAATCTTTTACCCATCTGACACTTGACATGGATCTAGCTTTTCATACTTCAACTAAAGCATTTCGATGGATATTCAAAAGTGGAGATTATGTAGGGTCTGGAGAGTGGAGCCTTTACGGAAGAGCTGAATTCGGTATAAAAATCGAAAATAAGATGCGCCAAGACGAACAAAGCGGAGAATGTATGAATTGTCGGGGAGGTAAGCGGGAGTACAAATATCTATCCGAGATTCTGTAACAGTGTTGCTGTTTGGAAGATAAATGGTAGGTTGCAAAATTTATCCCGGATTTAGATCGGAACGGTAAGCGCGAGCTTTTCTTATCATTTGTATAATATGCAGGATAATATTTAGTCACGTGCAACATACGGTTTGACTACCATACGTAGAAGCGCTAGAGAGTCAATAAATGACAAGCCAGTTGATAAGCAAACGTAATGTATTGGTTACAGCTACAAATATGTATTCTTATTGACCTTGTTATATCTCTATTACTCGAGCTCCATCTCTCTGGAAGCTCTTTTCTTCTACTACTTGCTGCACTTTTCACACCACTTCTTTGTCCGGGTAACGCTCACTTGAACCAACCAGAATCAAACAAATTTTGGTTATTCATGTTCACACTAATTTCTACGCAGATGCCAAAGTTTCATTTGCAAGCCATCTGCATCGCATTTTCACCAACTACACCGTAATGTTGTCCAGAACCTTGATAAGACCGGTTTATGCTACCGGAGTGCGTGCTTTTACCACTAGCAGTGGCGCTTTCCAATCCAAAAGTATTGACATTCCTGAACAACAGTCTACTGGTAAAGAAATCGTTTCGGGAGCTCCCAAGGACTTGATCACGTCCAGAGTGGTAAGAATATACAAGGAATCCAAGCCTGCTACCCAATCGGGACATTACAACGGGCATCTCTGGAAATTGGACTGGGACGTCTTGGGCAAAAGTAACAGATGGGAAAACGACTTGATGGGGTACCAGGGCTCTGGTGACTACATGCAAGGAACCATAATGAAGTTCGACACCAAAGAAGCAGCCATCAAGTTTGCTGAGGGCCAAGGCTGGGACCACTATGTTCAAGAACCAAAGACTAGACACTTTAGAAAGAAGGACTACTCGGCCAACTTCTACCACTCTGCTGGACCTTTGAAACACATTAGAACCAAGTAAGAGGTACGCTGCTTGTTTCTTTCATTGTACTTTATTTCATTTGCATTGATGTCTCTAAAAGTAAAAGTTATGTTGGCATTGACGAAGTCGTTTGTCTAAATCGCGACTGAGCTCTTCCGTACTAGTCTGTAGCAGCATTTGCATCATATCTCATCCATGGTGCTGGAGACACATTGCTCATTTTGCATGACTTTGTTTATATATTTCAGATTTATTCTATTATTACAATATAAATCACACGTTAAAATCAAGTGTAGTGCTGAAGAGATATTTTTCTAGCTACTCTAGAGGCTCTTCTTTCAGAATATGGATTTTTTTACCGGTAGCACTATAAACCAATAGAGAAATAAAGGCCAGTACTAATAGTTTTGTGAATAACTTGGAGATTACCTAGAAAAAATTTCTGAATCGACATTCTTTTGTTCTCTAGTCTAGTATTCACAGAGACTTCACCATTATCGTTCTTTCTGCTACTCTTCACTAGTCTTTTCAAACGCTCGTACTACCTTCTCTCCTGCATGACACGCCTACACCAGACTGCCTGAACAATTCCGAAAAGCTCAGTTAACTTTTCTTGATCAACCGTGATTGCTCGTTAGCACAGAGACCAAACCAACCTGTGATACTTTCTCACCTCACGAAGCCGTTCGCACCCATCGAGAGAAAGCGTCAGTCAAACGGCGAGGCTAATACGTTTATTCGTTACACAGTTGTGTCTAGGTATATTTATAGAACTAACTATCTTGTTTATCGGAATAAGTGACGTTATTTGGCACACCATAAAGTTAGACAACGCTTGTGTACTCCAGCGAATTGAGTTTCTGTTTGTATTCGAACTTGTGATCTGGCCTGAAGACGTCTTTTTAGGCTTAGTGTATCATACTGATTCTAATCCATATACCACAACACCAGATTGAATCTTTCAATTGTTCTTGTACTTCTCATATAAGCATCATCTAGATATATCACATGTCACGCCACAGAGGATTCAGGCGAGAACGGAGTCGATTCCGTTCCTACAATAATAACGATTACGAAGATGATGAGAGAGAAACCAACGGATCTACTCGAGGAAACCGCTATTCAAAAGATAGTCGCTATAGTCATAACGACTCTGGCAACTCGCAGAGCTCTTCGGTCAGACTCTCAAGAGTACCATCTGGAGAAAGATCACCCAGCATAGCCTCAGGCCACGGCTTCAAACTGGAGACACCAGATATATCCTATCTGAATACTCCGGGAACTGATCCTGTGACAGGAGAAAACAGTGCCGACAAGAACTTCACCAAACTTTTGCATCACATCGACTTTTTAGGAAAGTTTCCCCATAGCAGAGACACAGATGTAAGGAAAAACTACCGTGTAGTATATGATCCCGAACTTGACAAGAGTCTCACGAAAGAAGAACGCAAGTCTAGAGCTAAGAAAATCAGGTTCAACGGTGAGTCGCTTCCGTATCTGGAAAGAACCGATCCTAGAACAGCAAATCTCCAATTCTATTTCCAGAGACCAAACAAGAAATCAAAAAAATTCCCCTTTAAACAATTGCCTCAACCTAAATTTGTTTTTGACAAAGATTCATTGGGACCAGCTCCACAAACTGAGCTTGTAGTCTGGGACTTACCAGCTACAACCAATGAGGTCTACTTGACTAATTATTTTAAGAGCTATGGTGATCCTATTCAAGACATGAAATTCGTTAACGATCCTATAAATGCGGTGCCGTTGGGTATTGCAACGTTCAAATTCCAAGGACCTCCAGAAAAAGCTATGAGATTGGCTAAGAAGCTTATCAGCATTATCAGAGTAGAAGGAGCTAAAGTAGATGGAGTAGACCTCAGAATTGCATTAAACGATAATGACAACAGTTTGTTGAAGAACAAGATCGATTTGGCTCGTGACAAACTCCGTGCTAGCAGGCAAAAGCGAGAAGAGGAAGAAAGAAGAAGGTTGAGAAGGCAACAGGAAGAGGAGCGTGCCAAAAGAGATCAAGAACGCAAAGCAACTGCTGAATCCAAAAGACGAGAAGAAGAAGCTGAGATGGAGAAGCTTCAAAATCAAAAGACATCTGGCAAGAACCATTCTAAATTCAAACCCAACACTAGCACGCTTTCAATTAGGCACCACAACAAAGTTGTACCAGGCATTTTCTTGCCAAAGGAATTGGTCAAATACATCAAGGATCGACCCTATATCGTAATACATGACAAATATGTTTCTGCCAAGAAGGTCTCGTCTCAGGATATAAAGCGTGCTTTGAACAAATACGATTGGACAAGAGTATTATCTGACAGAACTGGATTCTTTATTGTGTTCAACAGTTTGAAGGAATGTGAACGATGCTTCTTAAATGAAGATGGAAAGAGGTTCTTCGAGTTCAGACTTTACATGGAACTTGCAATTCCAGAAGGCTATGATACTACTTCTACAGATTCTGTTGACGACCTTCTAGAGCTTCAACATAAGAAACACGACATCTTGGAAGAAGCAACGAATATTTTGATTAAGGAATTCGAAACTTTTTTGGCTAAAGACATAAGAGAGAGAATTATTGCCCCCGCTGTTTTAGATTTATTGAGCCACGACAAGTACCCTAAATTGGTTGAGGAACTTAAGGCGAAAGAAAACGCTTCTAAACCTACTTCGTTTGTGAACACAAATGATCAGCTTAAACAGTCTGCACTTTCCATTCTTGCCGGACGTAAATCACAACAGTCTCAATCTCTTCCATCGTTCAAAAAGAAGGTAGAATCTCCTACAAAGACTAAACCACTTAGGAAGAGTCTCATCCCCATGCAACATGCACTTAACTATGATCATGACTCAGATGAAGAGGATGAAGATGATTCCAGCAGATCAGCTACACCAGCTGCACAGATCCTAAAAAGAGAACGTAGTTCCACTGTAACAACAGTAAGCAATGAAGACAATGAAGAGCACCCATCCAAGAAGCAGAAGACTGGGTTGCAGAAATCTTTCTTATATGAATCTTCTTCGGATGAAGAGATGGAGGATGAAGATGTTTCCGATAATGCCGCAATGGTAATCTCAGAGGAGCCAGAATTAAAGGATGTGGATGAGGAAGTAAAGAAGGAAGCTGAAGATAAAGCTGAAGAGGATATTGATTACTCCAAGTTTGAAGCTAGGTACCATCCTACGGAGCGGAAGCCTTACACAGTGTATGCGGAAACGAACTTCTTACCCACTGATAACTTCAATTTGGATGTCTTACAGGATGTGCTTAAAGATGAAGAGGATATCAAGTTGGCCAAAGAAGTGTTGCAGGACACCAATCCGCCTTCGTCTAATATTAGGAACATTGATTACTGGGCTTGGAAACAAAAGGATATCAGTGGTGCTTCTCAAGAGATTGTCGAAGATGCTGAATTGATCGAAAAGTTGGACTCGCGACTTGAATCACAATCAGGGGCTTTCAGAAGCGATGGTTACAAAAGGATTCCTGATGTTGACAAGATTGAGTACTTGCCACACCGTCGTAAAGTTCACAAGCCACTTCAAACAGTGCAGCATGAGGAAGTGGAAGAAGAGGCTACTAATAGAAATAATGAAGGTACCAATAGTGCTATTCAAAGTTCACGTGTCAACCGTGCCAACAATAGAAGGTTTGCTGCTGACATCACTGCTCAGCTTGGTAATGAAACCGAAGTGTTGAGTTTGAATACATTGACCAAGAGAAAGAAACCGGTGTCTTTTGCCCGATCTGCCATTCATAACTGGGGATTATACGCCTTGGAGCCTATAGCTGCTAAGGAAATGATTATCGAGTATGTTGGTGAGAGTATTAGACAGCAGGTAGCAGAACATCGTGAGAAGAGCTACTTGAAGACTGGTATTGGGTCGTCGTATCTTTTCAGAATCGACGAGAACACGGTCATTGACGCAACGAAGAAAGGAGGTATTGCTAGATTCATCAACCATTGCTGTAGTCCTAGTTGTACTGCTAAGATTATCAAGGTAGACAATCAGAAGAGAATTGTCATTTACGCCTTGAGAGACATCGATGCCAACGAAGAATTGACCTATGACTACAAATTCGAGAGAGAGACTAATGATGCTGAGAGGATCAGATGTTTGTGTGGAGCACCTGGCTGTAAGGGCTACTTGAACTAACATCATTGTACTATAATTCTGTATGAAAGCGTACTAATAGATATAATCACAAATAGTGAAAATAGTGTAGATGTCAATTTCTTGCCGAAAGGGGAAATTTGTTTAGGTCTTTCGATCAACAGTAAGTCAGACGTCATGAGATAACGATAGTGGCACATGTTAGTGGAAACCGAGACGTAGCTAATGTGTTTACCTTTTCGCGAGAATTTACTGAAAAATAAAAGAAACCTCTGAAGACTTGCTATTTTTTTAGTACTGAAATTATGAAACTAGCGAAACTAGAAAATAGTAATAACCAAAACAAATTTCCATATCAGGCAAGGGTTAATTAGACCTCACCTTTGACTACATTTTGGCACTATTAGGAAAACATATTAAGCTTATTTTGGATAGGGCAGTTTCGCCACATAGGCTGGCACTGATAGTCTTGCTGGAGTACTAAAAATAAGTCATTTTGGGGTCTTCAAAGCCATGCTCTCGTTTGCAGTACACTGAACTCAAAGGGTTTCCTATACATTTCTGTACCCCTACAATGGCAGGTGAAGAAATGCCTTCTAGAAGCTGCTTTAGAATGTAGTTATGGATTGTAGTATGTCCGTATATATAGCTCGATCTGGCGAGGGACATTGTTTGAAGTAGTTCAAGCAACTAAGCTCAACCTGAGATTTGCATAGTTGCACCCAATGTCAATAGGCTAGCCATTTAGGGTTGCAAGTCTTGATCTTAGTAGCCATTCGCAGAGCTGCTGCCCTGTTTGGGGCAATAGATAAATAGATTGAAGATATTCACGTGACTCACTCTCAATTAGGGTTGTTTTGGTAAATAAACGGGTGCGAGATTGTTTTGCTAACATCCGCATTGGGCAAGAAAATAACACTAATACAGGCCTGCGGATTTGTATGTGAAAAACCAACCAGCATTCCTATGCCCTAGCTGCTAAGACGGGCTTAATATAGGTTTAGTATATATCGCTGGAAGATTCCGAAACAATTGCTTAGCAGCTCTTTTCTCTTTCTTGACGATATCCAAATTTTCGTACTAGGCGGTGCATCAGTGTGTTAGCACTTTGTCACTATTATCATACAAGCCTCGAACCCGATTTTTCACTAGACCATAGCTGAAAAATCAGCACAAGAGTCAAAACTCATTTCTTTCTAAACTTCTGTCTTTCGATACTTATTTGACCGGGAACAGATAGTTGGTAGAGATATACACATATCGCAGACAATCAGTTCGACAACAGTGCCTCGTCTTCAGCCAATTCGCATCCTCTCATACCAGCAATATAGTATAGATTAGCGCCAGCTTTTCCATTCTAAAAGATTTTGTTTCTTCCACCACATTCACCATGTCAAATCTCCGTACACAGTCATTGCAGCCGTTACAGCCCTTGAGCGGTGGCCAATTGAACAACAGAGTCAACAATGTGACTCCCATCAAGCAGCCCGTTAGACGATTAAAAGAAAATGTAGAGTCCATTGCACCTCCACCTTCCAACACAGCAAAGCCACAACAGCAAAAGAAAAAGAAGGAAAAGCTCTCAGCACTCTGCAAGACTCCTCCCTCGATTGTAAGAACCAGAAACGGCAGAGACTACCGCCGCGGTAACTTTCTTGGAGAAGGTGGGTTTGCTCGTTGCTTCCAGATGAAGGACTCTTCTGGTCAAATCTATGCTGCGAAGACCGTCGCCAAAGCCTCTATCAAGAACGAAAAGACCAAGACCAAGTTACTCTCCGAAATCAAAATCCACAAGTCATTGAAACATGCCAACATTGTCAACTTCATTGACTGTTTTGAGGATGACGTCAATGTCTATATTCTCTTAGAGATCTGCCCCAACCAGTCATTAATGGAACTCTTGAAAACAAGAAAGAGGGTGTCCGAACCTGAGGTCAGGTTCTTCATGGTTCAGATCGTCGGTGCCATAAAATACTTGCACTCGAGAAGAGTAATCCACAGGGACTTGAAGCTCGGCAATATCTTTTTTGATCCCGACATGAACTTGAAGATCGGTGACTTTGGTTTGGCAACTGTCTTACCTTCTAACTCCACAAGAAAGTACACCATCTGTGGAACCCCTAACTACATTGCCCCAGAGGTCTTGGGAGGTAAGAATACGGGACACAGCTTCGAGGTCGACGTCTGGGCCATTGGTATCATGATGTATGCTCTCTTGGTAGGAAAGCCACCTTTCCAAGCCAAAGACGTACAGGTTATCTACGAAAGAATCAAGAAGACCGAATACGGTTTCCCTGAAGATAAGCCCATTTCTGACTCTGCCAAAGCATTGATTAAGGATTTGTTAAGTTTGAATCCTATCCACAGACCCACCATTGACGAAATCTTGAGCTACGAATGGTTCAAGGGTCCATTCCCAGAAAAGACTCACGAGTTGAGTTTGAACGGCACACCTTCTGGACTTGATCAGATCTCGTTGGCTCAATCGGCTTTGAACTTCAACAACACCAAGACCAATGCCGGTATCTATACTCCTAAGAATAGGAACCCAGTGGAAATCTTGAGATCCGATTTGCACTCGGAGCAACCTAGAGCCATGCTACCACAGTCATTATCTCCTAATGATACCAAGAATAAGTACGAAGAGGTGGACCCAACACTGTTAGGAAGACCGAGAAAGATAAACCTCAGTAGCAACTACTCTACCACTCTCAAACGTCTTAATAACATCTGCTTGGAAACGTACCAAAATATGAGAAGATTGCAGTACTCCCAACACGAAAGTATAGATGTGATGGAGTTACCCAGATGCGAGAATCCTACGTTAATTAGCAAGTGGGTTGACTATTCCAACAAATATGGCTTCTCGTACCAGATGAACAATGACGATATCGGAGTTTTGTTCAATGACGGCAATACCTTGTTGAAACTCCACAACTCTGACCGCTTCTTGGAGTTGATCTACCATGAAAACGAAGGCTGGACCTGTATTGAGAACTCAAGCAGTCACCCACCCACCCAGACCAGAAGACAGTTGGAGATTGTAGACTTCTTCGCCAAATACATGAACAGCAATTTGTCCAAGGTGAGCGAGAACGAAGAAAGAAAAGAAACAGTTTTCTTAAGACGCTACACTAGAACTCCGGAATACATTATGTTTGAAATGACTAACGGGAACTTCCAGTTCAACTTCAAGGACCATCACAAAATCTGCGTCTCGAAGAACGGTTTGGCCATTACTCACATCTCACCTAGCCGTTCCATCCAAACACATCCATTGATCTTAATATTAAAGCAGGGAAACTTCCCGTCCGAAGAAGTGCCTGAATGCTTGGAAAAGATTGCTGTTATCAAAGATGCCATTAAGAAAAAAGCATTCAAGGAAACTTAACCTTATTTATCTTAACCAATATCTGGACAATGATTCATTGTCCATATTTTTCTAGCATATACCTTTCAAATTTCACTATTTGATAATGTTCATCACTCTTTACGTCTGCTTTTGTTTTGTTTGTTTGCTTTGTCAACTATTACTACCTTTGCATTTATCCCACCACTACTTGCATCTATTACCTTACTAATTCAGTTCCTCATCTCCTTTCCGTATTAATTTTAGATTGCTTTCTGCGACTGCTTGCTGAAAAGTTGTTGTCGTAGACAAAATTACATATATATTAATATACATTTCAAATATATAATTATAATAGAAGTAGTTTCGAATGCTGGTGTAGCTTAAGAATACATTGTGAGTTCAAATTGTGAAGTGAATAGCCTGTAGCTAGATATGGTACAGATCGTGCAATGCTGGGCCTTGTGATGATAAAAATATATATCATATATCATGAAAAAAATCATGACAAAATCATGACGAAAGGAGTTGATAGACGAAAGAATACAAGAAGTCATCTCTATATTGAAGTTAATAATCATCTTCATTAGTGTTCAACAAGGACTTAAGAGCCCATTCGTCCTTGAATCTGTTCTTGATAACATCTAACTCGCTAATCAATCCCGAACAGGCATTTTTCAACGCTTCTCTGGGCGAGTAATCATCTTCTGTCTGGATTCTCAACACAAAGTTGGCAAACAAAGGATGCTCTACCTTGTAGGCAGCGAATAGCACTCTTGGGTCCTTTAACAATTGGGCACGCAACAAGTTGGCCAAGGTGTGGTCTTCTCTTTCTATTTTAATAATGGCTGCGTTGGGCACCTTCGAATCAGGAGTTATCTTTATTCTGAATAAGTTAGTAAGGAACCTGAAAGTATAGAAATTGAAAATGAACCAGAAAACACTTCGTGATATGTGCAGACTTACTTATCAACGCCATCTGGCAAAATGAACAACTCGAATCTGTCTGGGGCGTTCATGGTGATGTGATATTTGTATTTACAAGTAGGTGTATGATAGAAAAGAACTTAATAATGAAGTCTATATGATAATGTTGAATAATTCTGGGTATACAGTTGATAGTTGCAGAGCCGAAATTTTTGCCAACCCATGTGATAACGATCAGATGACATGTACACATGACAAATTACACATGCCAATAATCATACGACAAAAATCACATGACTGACGACAACAAACCGAGATAAAGATCGAGTTTCGTGTGGTGCCATTCTGTGGGTCCATTGGTCCTGCACGTATATACTTCGTCCGGGTAACATTGAGTTACCCGGCGCCGCTCCAATCTCGGTTTCGTTTTCTGAATCCTCACTTCTCCAAATGTGATGAACTTGTTGCAGGCTACAGAGAAGTAAAGCACGAATCCACTTGGAACGAACTCAGAACTCGTCCAGAATTAACTTCGACAGTCGGTAGCACGAGTTACATTCAGCCACGTTTTTCCGCAGTGTTTGCGTCTGAATTGTCCCGAGAGACGCCTTTTCGAAATCTGTTGTTTCCTCTAGAGCTCACTAGGACTCCATAAAATTTCACCACCGTTCCAGCTTACTCTTTCCATTCGAACGCTTCCCAAGATGTCCAGTCAGCAAGATCCCTGGAATGCCCAACAGCGTCCGTTAACCCAGCAGTTCAAGTAAGTAAATTTAATATTCATTGGAAGTGCCGTGTGTTGCTATCTTTGTTGGCTCGATTAGGAGATTTTCACCTGAGCGAGACAGTCATGGATAACATTCTTGATAAAATAATATCAATAGCAATATATAACAGATCATCATTGCTAGATATGAACAAAATTAGCAATGTTGTTATTGGTCTCTATCGATCAACTTTGTGCTGTCTTCAGGCTGTTATGATACCCACAATAGTATAAAAATTCACTAGCCTCATGTCTCCTATGTCATTGAAAATTTCATCAAGAATTCCCCCCATATATTACATTTCTCGAGAATAGACTTTGTATCCACGTACATCGCGTCCAATGCTCCTCCATAGCCAATACTAACCTCTCTTTAGCCGTCTGCACCCTCCAGTACTCCCTCCACCAGCAACCCTAGAAGCAGGTATGTATCAGTTTTTGATTGCCCGTGTATACAGGATAGAAAATGGAAAATGAAATATGTGATACATTCTTTTTCACTATTGATCAGTTATCAGAATACTAACACAATTAGGTGGACAGGCGTTCTATCCCTTGCCAAGTTTGCCCTCATTAGGCAACGGAGCTGGTCATCCACAGCCCGGCCATAGCTTTAACATCCCATCGATAAACCCCACTGGAGAAGTGCAAATACATAACGATCCTAACAGACAAAGTCAGGAGTTGAGGAGACCTTCAAATGTCGCTATAAATCCTCCGGCTCCTCAATTACCTCCTCCTGCAACAATTGCTGCCTCTACTGCCGAACAACAACAGCAGCAACAAGTAACAGTTCAACAATCGACACAGCCTCCTGCTATTGGAGGAGGCATTCCTAACAGATCTTCTACCACGAATGTCTACAGACCACTCAATGTGAAGGACGCATTGTCATATTTAGACCAGGTAAAAATTCAGTTTTACAACCAGGCTGATGTGTACAATAATTTTCTTGATATCATGAAAGATTTCAAGTCGCAGAGTATCGATACTCCAGGCGTCATCGACAGAGTATCTACTTTGTTCAGAGGCCATCGTAACTTGATACAAGGCTTCAACACCTTTTTGCCACCTGGATATCGCATTGAATGCTCTTTAGATCCGTCAGACCCCAATCCGATTAGGGTCACGACGCCTACTGGTACCACTACCAGACCCAATATAAACAATGGGACCTATGGTCAGAGATGGGGTAACGAAGAACAAGGACACCAGCAAATTGCAGCTGGTCAATATTCTCAAGACCAGCAACAGCTTCAGGCTCAACATCAGATGCAACAACAGGTTGCAGAAAATGGAGGCGGTCAGATCGAATTCAACCATGCTATTTCCTATGTTAACAAGATCAAGACTAGATTTGCTAACCAACCTGATATTTACAAACAGTTCTTGGAAATCTTGCAAACGTACCAGAGAGAACAGAAACCGATTGCTGAAGTCTACGAACAAGTAACAGTTCTTTTTGCCAATTCGCCAGACTTGCTAGACGACTTCAAACAGTTCTTACCTGATACCAGCAACCAAGCCTACGTTCAACAACAGGCTCAACAACAAGCAGTTACTGAAGGAGCTTACTCTGCCAATAATGCCACTGCGCAGTTACCTCCAGTGGGCAACTTTCAACCTCCCACCGGTTTGAGTCCTAGTGCTGCGCAGCCATATCCTCAACAGACCTTTCAAGTATCTTCCGGTCCTGAGCCACAAGGAATAACTGTAGTTACCGAACAAGAATTGCCTAAAAAGAAAAAATCATTGTCAGAAGGATATACTTACGAGAACTACGAAGATGCTCAAATTTCGAGCGTCAGGGGAGGACCACAGGTCAAGACTGGTGCTGCAAAGGCAGTCGCTTCTGGTAAGAATGGGCCTGTATCTACGGTAACAGTAAATCCAACATTAGTGCCAGGAATTCCTGAACCTGTTCCACCTTCTGCCAGTGTCAAAACGTCGTCTCTTCTGGAAGAAATCTCATTCTTTGACAAGGTCAAGAAGGCTATTGGCAACAAGCAGAGTTATAATGATTTCTTAAAGATCTTGAATTTGTATTCACAGGAAATCATTGACAAGAGAACTTTGGTCGAGAGAGTAAATGGCTTCATTGGCGACAGCCATCCAGACTTATTCAACTGGTTCAAGTCCTTTGTAGGCTACGAAGAGAAACCTCAGCACATCGAGAACATAACATTCAAAAAGCACCAATTGGAGTTATCATTGTGTAAAGCATATGGCCCTTCCTATAGACAATTACCCAAAGCTGAAACTTATATGCCTTGTTCTGGTAGAGATGAAATGTGTTGGGAGGTGTTGAATGACGAATGGGTCGGACATCCAACATGGGCTTCTGAAGATTCTGGGTTCATCGCGCATCGTAAAAATCAATACGAAGAAATTTTGTTCAAGATTGAAGAAGAAAGGCTTGAATTTGACTACTACATGGAATCCAACTTAAGGACTATTCAGATTTTGGAGACTATTGCCAATAGAATAGCAAATATGACCCCTGAGCAAAAGGCCAATTTCAAATTACCTCCAGGATTGGGACACAACTCCACAACTATTTACAAAAAAGTCATCAGAAAAATCTACGACAAAGATCGTGGGTTCGAAGTAATCGATGCTTTGCATGAGAACCCGGCCATCGCCGTTCCCATTGTTTTGAAGAGATTAAAACAAAAGGACGAAGAGTGGAAGAGGGCCCAAAGAGAATGGAACAAGGTTTGGAGAGAAATGGAACAGAAGGTGTTCTACAAATCGTTGGATCATTTGGGTTTGACATTCAAGCAAGCTGACAAGAAGTTGTTGACGGCCAAGCAGCTTGTGAGCGAAATCAGTAGCGTCAAGGTTGAACAGCAAAACAAGAGATTGCACCCTTTAACTCCTAAGCCACAAGAGCAATTGAGCTATGTTTTCAAGGATTACGACATTTTGAAGGATATATTGAAATTAGCTGATGCTTTTATCAACCGCTCGTCTAATTACTCTTCGAATGACAGAGACAAGTTGACCCAATTCTTCCAATTCTTTGTTTCCTTATTCTTCGGTATCCCCACTGAAGATATTGAAAGGGCTTTAAAAAGAGGTAAATCCGAGAAATCCACTACTGATGAAACTGACGAAAATGGTACCACTTCCGAAAATGCAGATTCTAGTGGTCAATCCATTAATCATAAGAAGCGTAGTCGTGAATCAGATTTATTACGTGATGTGTTGAAGAAACAATCGAAATCAAAGAAAGACGAACGCTCTGATTCTCCTACTCCTCAAAGTAACGATCTTGAAGAACAGGAATTGGTCGATGAAGTCGAGAAATCCAGCGAATTGTGGATCAAGACTGCCAACACCAAGTTTTCCTTGAATGATGATGACAACGAAACCAAACGTGACAAGTACAACTTCTTCTGTAACACTACGATATACGTCTTTTTCCGCCATTTGAGAACTTTATATGAACGCTTGGAAGAAATCAAGGCTATGAACGAAGAAGTCGGAAAGGAGATCAGAGCTCGTAGACATCCTCGTTTTGCCAAAGATTTGAATTTACTTTCTCACCAACTTGAAGATATGGGCGTCGAGATCCTTGGAACTAAGGATTGTTACTTGCAAGTATTGGAGTTGTCAGAAAGGTTGATTGAAGGTGAAATTGAGCACCAGTGGTTCGAAGAATCGTTACGTCAAGGGTACAGAAACAGAGCTTACAAAGTTTACACCGTAGACAAAGTTGTTCAAGCCATGGTTAAGCACATGCATTCAATGATAACGGATTCCAAGACGTCAGAAATGATGGTTTTGTATGAAACTGACAGGTCCAGCCCAACATCTACAGCAAAGGACCAGATCTTGTACAGAATGCAAGTAAGAGCTTTGATGTCAACTGATGAGAATATGTTCAAAATCACGTTTAAGGAGAGTACCAATAGCGCCAATATTCAATTTGTGAGCTTAGATGACTTGACTATTAATGACCACGAAAATGCGGAAGAGGAATACAACTACTATGTTACAAGTTACGTTATGTCCCATCCTACTGAAGGGGTACCAGCTTCAAAGATTAATATGCCATTTTCGAGATCTTTTATTGAGTCTGTTGATGAAGATCAAGTGGAAGGTAGAGTATCGTCTGGATTGAAGGTTTCTGTATGTGAGAACTCGTACAGATTGTTTTTCGAAGCAAACTCCCATGACGAGTTCACTTCTAAGGTTGTATACAATAAGCAAGCAGAAGATGCAAAGAAGAAATCCGAAAAGGTTGATGCTTTGAGAAAGTTAATCAACGATGACGAGATTGGTTGGAAGCGAGGTTTGGCTGGTGACGAAGATGCTGACCTTTTAGATCAGCAAGCTAAAGCTCTCTTTGAGAAAGGTAGCTCTGCGTACTTTCAATTTTCTACGAAAAAGGAAGTTATTGAGTCCAAAAAAGAAGCCGAATCCCACGCCGAGACTGAAGTACAAGTTTCAGAAACGGAAGCAAAGAATGATGCTGATGCAACTGTTGTTCAAGAAAATAATGACACCACTATTCAGCAAGATGTCAATGATACAACCACTGACGAAACCACTGTTAATCAGGATGACGCTAGTATCATAGTCGAGGGTCAGACTGAACATTCCACTATTACTGCAATTCCAGGTAAGGAAGCATGACCGATCGCTATGAAGCCGAATCTCTGCATGCTATAATTAAAATTCAATTCTCTTATATACGAATGGCATTTTGCTGCTTCATTGTATTCAATACGATATTTATGATATTTAGTTTTAGATGCATAAACCTATTTGTATGTCACTCTATTTCTCTAAACTAAGCAATAGTAGTATTCACCTAAATCTTCCTTCAGCGGCTTCCTTTGCTAATCTTTGAGTAGCAATACTATGTGCCAACTTCTCCCTCTGGTCGAGTCTTTTAGCTACGTACTTCTGTTCTCCTTTGATGATTAAGATTCTCAAAATGATATCTTCAATAGTTGTCTGAGTGACTATTTCCGATCTCGCTTCTCTTGCTTCTCTCATAGCCTTTTCTCTCGACTTAGATGTGGCATTAGCCATAATAGTCTTACTTCGAATCAAGCTTCCAGCTCGAGAAATTCCTTTCTGTGCACCATTGATCGATGGCAATGAAGCATCGTTGTCGAAATTGTTTCTGTTTCTTAAGGCAGATACAAAAGCTGGTGAAAGTCTATCGACTTCCTGCTCTAAGTAATCTATTCTACTATCGTAGTAAACCGGTAACACAAGCAATGCTTGATATTGTTCGTTTTTTAATTCCAGCATAGGTAGGCCATAGCCATCATTATGGAAGAATTCTTTACAAAGAAAGTGGAGCCATAAAAATACCGTTTCAAGTTCATTGTTCGTGAGCATCTTTCCAAAGCCACTGATTCCGATTGAACTTGTGATGTTGGCGACAGCAGACGAAACTGCAGTCTGCCAGCCTGAAGCTGCAGGTGGGGCTTGTGCTGTGAGCTGGAACGTCTTTGCGCTGGCTAGTTTGGGAAGCAATAACTCGTCCGCACTTGCAAGGACGACAATCCAGGCTGCAAGCATTACTTTTAGTAGAAGCTCGTTTGTTAAGTACTCAGCAAGAACTTTCAAGTTCATATTCAAGTAATCATATAGAGGCATCATGGCATCATGAACTTGTTCTTCTGTGGGTTTGACGTTCCCATTGTTTCCACAGATAGATCTCAAATTGGATCTTGAGAAGCAGTAATGGATAAATCGAGAAAACTTTTCCACTATTAATTTGATACATCTCTCCTGAGATCTCTTTAGTGTTCTAAACGCTCTGCCCATAACGAATACAGCATCTTCTCGTTCACTTTCCACCGCAATTTCAATCAATAACCTACCTTGAGTATCCAAGTCTAAGTAAATCTCTTGTGGAATACCATCATGCTTAAATCTTCTTGGGTCCAATTGGATAAGTGCTCTTCCACAAAGAGAGTGGGTCCCAAACTTCTCATCCCACACAGTCGCAGATATTGTTAAAGACGTATTTGGATGCAAGTACATTTCAAATTCTTCGTCCCACTCAGGCTCAGTGGTATGATTCATGGTTCTTGTTTTTCCTATCGTCTTTCTGGCTGCCGTATCTATCAATGTAACATATGGACGCAATGTTGATGTGGCTCCAGAAACAGCAGAAATTGAAGTTTTCAAGTTCTCTGCTCGAATTAAACGTAATGAAACAACATGACTCAGGTAGCTCTTTTGCGACTTTGGATCATAAGAATTCACTGAATTGGAAATTTGCTCTGGATCCAAAACGTCTTCCAATTTAGCCAATTGCTCCATCATTGCAGACAAGTTGTTTAATGCCACACACGTCTCCGGTTTGAAATTATAAGGCTCTTCCAAATCCAATTTATTCGAATTGTTTTGGATATTTGACACTACACTTTTCACTTCATTCAACCAACCTCCAGGGCCACCTTTTTTAGCATCAAACTTTGTCTCTTGTAGCTGCAAGAGTCGCTTCTGCTCCTCTTCATCAAGTTCTTTTATAATCTTCTCCGTAATGCTATTCGCATAATGCAATGTTCCATCAGATATACTCTTGAGTAGCTTTGTGAATACCTTTGCGAGCTGATATTCGTTGGCCCAATTCAAACTCTTCAAAATATTTAAGAATTGCTTAATGAGTGAGAACATATCCAAAACTGAAGAACTATATTTCTTATCATCTCTTTCCAAGTCAATTGGTTTGTAAGTGTCCATTTCAATCAGTCGATTTACGATATCGTAGATTTTCTGACCGCTTTCATCTGCCCAAGATTCAAGATATGGGAAGAAGAAGTTTTCCAAGTTAAATTTAAATGCAGAGTCGGATTCGCTAACTTGATTGTGAATAAACCTTATCTCGCTCAAAGATTTGTATGCCTCCATTGCATCACCATAGTGTATAAATTCCCCTCTATTTGCAGCGTATGCTTTGATATGATCAAGAATATGTTTGGCATCTGCCGAATACATTGTAGTCAAAACAGCTGCAACGACACGAGAAACGTCTAGAAACCCCAACAATGGATTCTTGTACCGTTTCTGAAGGGTCTTGATGTCACTTACCATACTTTCAGAAATATCAAGAACATGCAGAATATTAAGTGTATCGTCTCTGGGTACTATTCCAACTAATTCAGCGTATCTAGCTCCAGCTACGTTTACGAGCGATTTACTAAGCTTCTTTTCCCATTTCCTAACCAAACCTGACTCCTCCACTCTATGAAACAAACAGTCTGATTCAATATAGTCTCCTAATATAGCAAGATATGGACCAAACTTTGGACGAACAGTCTTACTACAGATCATCTGGAGACAATCTTTAATAGAAAACATAGCTTGATTATAGGAAAAGATCAAATTCTTGTACCATTCATCTTGATCTCTCAAAGACCATGTATCTTTGGCATCCCAATCTAGTACACCATCCTCAGTAATCTTCTTACAATAGTGGAAAATCTTGATAGTTGCCTCAAGATCAATCGGTCCCGCATCTTTAGCACTTTCCACAGGTATTAACTTATCCTTCAAGACACCCGATAAATGGCTGGCAGTGAAGATAGCCGTCGACCTCGTTGTATAGTCTAAGCGCCATACTCTGGCACAGACATTAAGCAAGCTTATTTCAGCTTTGGAAAAGATGGTTTTGTCTGGATCTGAAATTGCACCGGGATTCTCCTTGAGTTCTAGTTCTAGACAAAGCTTTATCATGATAACAAAATACAGTCTGGTTAAAGTTGTTTTGGGAAACACGTAGAAATCCTCTTTTTCTGGCACTGGTGGAATGGGTAGCAATTTCATTGCAGGTGGTACTTGGTATTTTTTATTGAGTTGCTCGCAGAACGCCATCTGTCTTTCTTTCCAACTTTGGTAGGCCTCTCTAGAAGTGAAGCTTTCCGGTGCGAACAGGCCCAAATTCTTGTCTAAAAAAAAGAGCACTTGCTGGATATCTTTCTGAAGAGGTTTTTCCTGGGCGACATCTTTCAATCTGAACACATCCTGTTGGATCTTGACCTGATCTAATGAGAACAATTTCTGGAGCAATTCTATCCACGACATGTTCATGTCTGTTACCCGGAAGGAAGGCTTCGGATACTGAGCATTTGAGTCCAGAATTGAAAGATTGGACATGGCAGACGTCGACAGCGACACTTTTGTTGGCTTTAGAGAGTCTCTTGTCTCCTGGAGTCTTTCGATGATTGCGTCTCCATCTTTATCCTTAGTCACCAATTCGATCAATTGTTGTACGAAAGTCTCTTCTTGCTTAAAAACAGCAACACTGATATCATGTTGAGGAACTGTGTCCAATTTGACAAGCTCTTTATTGGCGAGTGCTACGAATTTCATAACCACGTATTCTGGTTTGTTCACTTTCTCGAGCTCAGATTTGAACGATGGCTTCAATAGTTCGTTATAAAAGGCGAGAAAAGATCTTCGGGTGGCATCATCGAGCAGGTGACCCTCCTTTTTAAAGGCAATACGATTGAGTCGTTTTTCGAGGTTGGCTAAGAAATTGGCAGGTAGCTTCACATCCTTGTTGGAATCCAGATTACGTGATTTCATATAGAACTTCGACAGTGAAGACGACAAAGAGTTGGATGAAGCCGCCGAAATGTTCGGAGATGGAGCAGGACGTGGTAATGGGGTCCGAAATCGGGCTTCGTTGCAATATTCCAAGATCACTAGCTTAAGCACGCTCTCGTAGAGTTTGGTGAGGTCAATCGATTCGTAGTGCTTGTTGTCTGCTAGAAGAATCAGCGACAGCGTGCTCTGGGCACGGGCTGTGTCCTTCAAACGTCCGAGCATCACAGACGGCTGCTACAAATCGAAGTCGAGATTGTTGGCGATGAAATTGGAGTTGTGAGCCGTTGTCTCTTTCAAGATAGCCCATAAATATTTATTATGTGTTGTGATCCAATGCTTGCATAGACTGAACTTGTCACATTTTGTGTCGCAAACGGGGCTGCGACATGTAAATACATAACAGCCGTACTGCACAGTTTCCGTCTCATCTGGAACAGGCACTAATGGCGTAGACGACTGTCTCAGGTAGTTATGTATGCTGTTCCATGTTTGTGTACCGAGGCATCAGGTAAGGACTCGCTGGCATCAAGACGATATTGCCATTCAGTTTTGGCAATGTTTCTATTTTCGTTCTAGTCTTTTATTTTTATTTGTTTGTTTTGGTGTAGAACGTTCCTACTTCGAATCTGAATCGCTAACTCCCAGAACAAGACAGCCGTCGCTCATAGTTCAGTGACAATGTCACATATTCTAGGATGGGCAAGTAGACAGAGCTTGCTTAGAGATACACCTACTGCAGAACATTCTCGTTCATGAAAATGGCTTCTGACAACTTTTTTCCTTCTGTATATCCAGGGAATCTTTGGGTATACCTGCTTCTTTCTATTTTATCTCTCTTGTATAATATATTGCAACTGAACGATAAGTATTACAGTAGTCATATGGCTCGCCATACCTATGATACATTTTGATATTAGTCTAAAAATACAGAATAGTCTACTCTTCTTCGGATTCATCATCCTCGTCGTCCTCCAGATCCTCTACATATTTAATCTTGTTGCTCGAGATCTTCTTTGGGGACTTGCCGTTACTGGTAGGAACTGCCACGCCGTCTTCCCCTACCTCCTCCGGCTTGAAGATATGCTTCGACAAGATCTTGTTCATTTCAAATGCTCCCACCTTTTCTAGAGGCAATGTTAGTACAGAACTTTCACCAAGATCTATAGACACAAATTACACATACTCTTCTTGAACAACGTCTGGAGTTTTTCGTCGCACATGATCTGCCGTTTATCATCGGGGTTTTGGAGCTCGTGGTCCTTGATATATATCCAGAGCTGCTTCACAACTTGTGGTCTTGAAGTTCGCGAAACCCCAAGGACATCCAGAAGTTCAGTCGATAACACCATTTCCTTGTTGAATCCAGTTTTGGCAAGAGTGCCAGCTTCACGTTTCTTCTTCTCTTTCTTTTTCGTGTCAACCTTCCGCTTCGCTAGCACTGTTCTGGCACGCATCACTGGCCCATTAATCTCTGACTTCAGTAACCGAGCAGCCATCAACGCATCTTGCCGTCCGATTTCTTCTAGTCTCTGCTTCTCGTACTTTTCTTCCTCGGCTCGTTTGTCCACCAAGTCGTAGTACCGTCCCAATATTAGGTCATTGATACTTTTCTAAAAACGTTAGTGTCTTAATTCAATATTAAGAAACGATTAGTGGGCATTTCAAAAAACTCAATTGTATATCGCTTCACTTACCTTGTGCGGCTGGAGATCTACTCCAAAGAGCTCCTGAAGTGCATTGCGAATTCTCTTCACGGTAATCTCTTCCAAGTTCGCGACACTCAAGATAGCCTGCGTTGTTCCGTTAGTATGTGGCTCTGACATTAAAGATGGTTTTATAATTTTCGTTCTTTTTTTCAAAACAGTTCTGAAAATTTATCAATAAATTTCATTTCCAGTGGGATAAATTTCCAGATATCATGTAACATACATCAATTGTGGGGAGATATTTGTCTGGAAGGTACTCAGTACTCATTGCGGTGGTTATAACTAGTCCTCAATGTAACCAAAACTGGCTAATATGGAATTTCCTTCTTTCTTTTGTCAGTCTATGCTGTTCTGCTGGAAAATGATTAAACTACAAAAATAGATAGCTTTAACAGCACCCCTTCCAGAATAAGTCTGTGTTTATATGCAGGATATTCATATCGCTTGGATAGGACCCCATAGGACAATACGAGATTAAATTATGGCTGGATAAAACTATGAGACAGTGACATGAACAAAGAGTAAGAAGTGTTCGATAACTTAGATGAAATTCTAGTAGTCGAAAGAAAAGTCTTCTCTCCGCTTAAAAGACTCCTACAATTGAGTGTAGGGGCATCTCTACAATCTGCACTATAGGCTTCTCTCGCATCCATTTCTGCCAGAAAATAGAAACCGTACGTTTGCTGGAGTTTTCGCCAGAATTGGCAAAAGGATTACTTTGTTTACCTGGCAATTGTCCAAATCGGACTCTTGTAGTGAACGAAGCACCCAGCTGCAATTCCAAGCAAGTTCATGCTACCCTCTGCTAGCAATAGTTAACATGCACGTGATGTTAAAATGCTATCCTTCTACTTTATCTGTACTACAGCATGTATCTAGTTTCAAATGTATTTCTATTATACAAGGCTTTTTATGCGTGTAACACATCAGTTAAAAATGCCGTCTTATAGTTCTGAGAATTCGAGAAAAGATGAACACGAAAAACTGAAATAGTGCTTCCAACCATGGTGACTATTCCTAGAATCACCAGAATTGTAATATTTTGATGGTCATCCTTATTTTGATGTTATTTGTGACGTTGAAGTAGTTGATTTTAATGTAAATGCAAAGTAATTGTGAGTGACACACCACTATTAGTGTTTCGTAAAAGCTTGATCGAATCATGTTATGAAAGAAAAGCTACTTAGGATTGATTCTTCAAGTTACGCTTGTGTTGCAACTCGTTCTTCTTGATCAACTTCTTTCTTTCAGCACGCTTCAAAGTTCTTGGATCTATTAATTCTTCATCTGGTTTCACCTTATCATCAACTTCAACCAACCATTGGCTGTCCAAGTCTTTGTTCTTACCCTTGTAGCCCCATTTTGGAACCCACTCTCCGGTAGCTTCATCGTACACCATCTTACCATCTTTGGCCATGGCCTTAATACCCTTTCTAGCAGCGAACTGTTCCCATTTAGTAGGAGGTTTAGCCTTTGGAATAGACTTTTCTCTAGGTAATGCAGTAGTTGGTTCTGGCAAGTGTATCAAAGTCATGGTAGAGTTCTGACCAGTAGAAGACCCATGTGTGTCGGTGGTTGTTTTTACTGGCAAAGATAATATCTGGTTTATCAAAAGTTGCACGTTGTCTCTGGTGACAGAAGCCAAGTACTGTTCCTTTTGGGAGTCATCTTTCAATTTTTCATTGTCCAAAGGGTTAGGATCAAAGGTTGCAAGATTTCCGAGGTCAAATGTGTTTGGGATGAGCTTGTCTACAGTCACTGGCTTGTATTCCTTTTCGTCAGACATCGTGTTAACTAGCTATTTTGGTATGACTCTATATGAACCTCAAGTAATTGAATTCGATTTTTCACTTCTATAGAGGGATGAGGTTCAAAAAAAAATCTTTGTCGCAGAAAAAATTCGAGATGTCGTGCATGTCGCGCAGGTTCCACTATAAAATATGCAACTGATATGGTCTCCTAGATTCGGGAACTTTGTACAGAACTCCGCCAGATCCATACTGACACTATGGTCATGACAGTTACCGCTCCTCCTGCCATGACAAGGTGTTTGAAATTCTCTTGGTCAGTAAAATCCGGTTCGCTTTCTAGACCCGGTGTTGCGGTACTTGGCATCTTAGCCGCATCTACTAGTTGAATAAATAGTTCGTGTAAAGAAGTAGTCCAAGCAGAAGAAATATGTAGCGGAGACCCTAGATATAGGTCTCTAGTGTAATTCTCTGGCTGCACGTCTGATCTCTGCTGTTGCTTATCTAAGTCGGCTTTAAGGGCCACAAATACAGAAGGTATCTCGTCAAGTAAGACAGAATATTTGTCTCGTAACTCAACAAGATATTGAAACAGTTCTGGATCGGAAGAATCATAAGCATAGCATATGACATCACACTGGTCTAGCCTCAGTTTATTTTCAAGAATCGCGGATTCGTGGACGCCAAGCTCTTCGAGAATTAAGTAGCATTGTTTTCCCCCTCTCAATTCTATATCTTTGATACACAATCGAGGTTTAATGGTGGGCGAATATGTTTCACTATATGATCCACGCAAGAACAGTTCAAGAAGGGAACTTTTTCCTGATTTGGGTGCCCCCAAGATAAAACAATTGAAGATATTTCTATCATTGACGTTCTGTCTATAGAATTTACCCTGTTTCTGTCTTCTCTTACGAGGTTTCGTGATTCTTAATGCCTTGACTGAAATATCTTCATCGAACCCCAAATACGCCAAATACTCCAATGTTGCTTTGTAGTCCAAAAAAGTGGTCAAATTCCATTGTGCCAACCACCCCTGCAATGTTACATAACCAGCCTCGTTGCAAACTATGGAAGATGGGAAGTTGGACTCTTGCCAGAGCTTGGGAATTCCAGGAGTAGGTCGGAACAAGTTGTTGAGCTCTTCTTCGTTAAGTCCACCATCATTGTCTTTGTCAAATTTCAAGAATAAGTCAACAAGAAATCGATACCCTGTAGGACTCAACTCTACGCTAGAGTTGGGATTTACGTCTAGTTTTGGAAACAAGAATCTATCGTTCAAAGACAATGAATTTGTATAGTGGTAAGCTCTCAATATGCCCCATATCGTTTCGTGTCTACCAGTTTCAGCATAAATCTTGTTAAGCAAAATGAACCCATCTTCAGAGATGCCTGTACTTCCTGAAGAAAGGTCTGGGTATATCCTCTGGTCTAGGGTTTTTACTATTACGTCATATTCTGCCTGAGTAGCCAGTTTTCCAAAGCACTTTTTGTGTAAATCCGATAATTCTTCAAAATTTAAGTGGCCATCCTGATCCTTGTCACAAAGGAAAAAGACTCTCTTCAATGCAGCAATAGCTGACGGTTTTAAATTGCCTTCTTTAGAGTCGAATATAGGAGAAATTGGATGGGTGATGGCTCTTTGGCATAGATAGAATGCCTCCACGACGTTGTAATTGGTCTTAGCACTACATCTCACACAGGCTTCTATTTCCTTGAATTCATGTATCAACGGAATGAACTCATCAGAGTTCTGAGTCTTTAAAGTGTCTTTGGGCAATAGATCAGATTTGTTGGCACATAAAACTATGGGCAAATTGACTCCCATTGATCTGAACATCGGCATCCAGTGCAATGAAATTCTTTCGTACGTGTAGTGGTCAGAATAAACAAGCCAAATAACATCAGCTCGTTTCAATTCCTTTTGTAGTTGTACCATATCGGACGATATTGTATCTATTATCACTGTCTTGTTAGGTATATATTTCAGTACCAACTTCTTTCCAGTCTCATTAAACTTCTGCAACGATTCATCTTTCTTCAGTGGATGTTTTCGTGACTTCTTGGAGCTCTTACCCTCAGTGCTCGAGGCATATTCCAGAAAACTGTTGGTATAATCGTCTCCAGATATTGTTATAGGTGGAAGTACTTCTTGCTCTGTGATAATTGTTTCTTTGATTAATGACGATACGAGGGACGACTTCCCTACAGTGTCATCTCCGCATACTACCACTCTAAGCGTGTCTTGCGACATTGGGAATATTAATGGTGCTGTAACTTTAAAGAAGAACAGATGATTGCGATTCTTGGAGCAAGTGGAGTTTTGTGCGCATGGAATTCAGACAGGCAATATTTGCTTCTATTTTCCAGTAGTAATTCTTAATATTTGTTGTGTAATTGACATAGCTATTACTGAAAAATACTATTCTCTCGTATTCTAAAAGTAATTTGACTATTTTGAAATCCAATACATTAGCCAGCGTGAAATATTGATCTTAATAGGTCTTGATTGGTCTTGACGCATTCTACAGATGCGCCATTCACCAAATGTATATTTCTAGAGATATATCATGGTTTATAGACTTTAGCAGTCGCGTTTATCTATTGAGTCTAGTAAAAATACTCTATTGTAGTTTAGATCGCCATCTTCTCTGCTATATAACGAAGATTGCTAACATAGTGATCTTCAATGTCATCACCAACTCCTGCAGCCACCCTCAAAACCAATTCATTCAACTCGGCACTACCAAGAATATCAACATGGTCGGCCGTCTTTGCTCCTCCTCTGATGTCATACCTATCTGGTTCATTCATGATCTCCACAATAGTCACCGGGATTCCACTAGGATTGTATCTCAGCTCTGATCCCTTCTTCCACTCGTGGCACATAGTGTGCGCCAAGAGAGAGACAGTGCCGTCACCATCGCCTAGATACACAGGCGTTTCGGCATCAGGATCAATCACCTTGTGCAACCCGGTCTGCAGATCAGCATCCACGTAATTGTAGGCCCTCTCAGTAGGCTTTCCCACTCCGTAGAAGCAAAAGATTTTCATGTCTGGAGCGTTTGGCAATGCTGCTTCCAAAGGATTAGAGAACTTCAGGTGATCCTTGTTGTTTCTTTCAAGCTCCTCCTTTGTTTTTGCAATTCCATACGAATACTGGTGTGCTACTCTTTCTTTATACCAATCTGGAGACTCATCGAGTAACATGTCGATACTTTGTTCAATAGTGAAGTTCAGTACTGTACCATCTTTCTTCTTGTGTCTTATAAAATTTCCAAATGAATCGTTGTTCTTCTTAATTGCACCTTCCACTTCTTCAGAGTAATCTGAAACATCGTCGTCTGGAGCTTTCTCTAAATCTCCCCATATAGTTGATCCTCCTTTAGGGAGCATGCCTGCGATTCCTCCAAAGGTCCGCAATAAGTCCACACGTTCTTTCCTGCTGAAAAACTGTTCCAAACCGTAGACTGCCAAAGCATTCAATTGTACTGTATCCCTCATCTCACCTGAAAGAAGAGCCGGAATGGTTTTGGGAGTTCCAAGAGTCGAACCAGAGATATCTACAAAAGCCTCAATGTGATCGTTAACCCAATTAGGACCACCTCCACCGTAGTTTTCTGCTTCGACCCACTTCAAGAAGTAGTAGGAAATCTGAGCTCCCATAGAATGGCCCACTATAATTGACTTTTTACCATTCAAGTTCTTGGTGACCTCTATCTGGCTCTTGATCTTAGAAAAGTAGCCGTCTCTTTCTTCCAAGTCTAGAAATGCCAATCTCCAGTCGTAAGAAGCAACTTGCATAGTGTTAGGTCCATACCCAATAACGGCTAAGTTCTGGAGAATCTTGTTCCAGATCCAGTAGCCCACCATGAAATAGTCTGCTGCCTCGAACCCTTGAGCAGCCCTCAACTTGATGTTGGGAGGGTCCAATCCTGTCGCTGGATCTAGCATTATATGTTTCAACCAGCACTTCTTGTCTAGAACCATCGTCCTAAGCATATAGAAGGAGCCCCAGAGCCTTTTTCGGAAGTGGCTAATGGAAGGGCAGTCCCCATCGGTAGAGACTCCCCAGGACTCAATTCCAGTGGAGATGACCCCCGGCACCAAAAGAACGTTATATTCCTGGGTCAAGTTCATTGTAGCTGCTAAGCGTCTTCCTACTGAAAAGGAGTCTGGAGAATATTCAAAGGCATCCTCCTTCTGGCCCAATTGTTCACTCAAAATGCCCTGCAAACCTACTGGTAAAATATCCTTCCAGTCCTTCCAATCTTCGAAGAAATCGTTGAACCGATCAATCCTTACGATCCTGTCGATCTCGTTCTTGATCGATGGATTGGAGTAGGTGCTATAGCCAATAGTGAGAAATAGCCCAAGGAGGGCACCAAAGATGAAGACAACTCTTCTTTTTTCATGGAACTTTCTTTTTGAATTTGACGAAGTAGAAGAGGAAGAATCTGTTGATGTGTTTGAGGGTCTAGGTGTATCCTTTTCTTCAATTGAGCTCGGTTTGCCAATATGCTGATGGATATGGTGGCCCTCTTGTCCATCAGGTCCGGTCGTATGGGCAGAGAAGACATTACGAAAGTAGGTTACACCCGATGCCTTGGCAGTACCCTCGGAAGTGTCTAGAGAATCTTCCAGTCTGCTCCTCCTTCTGTTAGAAAGATTTGACATGACAACAACGAAGCGTAAGCAAGAGAAGTGAGAAAGAAATGAATGAAGAAAAAGACTCCTATTACCTCTTACTGTTACAGCTTGTGAAATTCGATCAATATTAACAAATGTGCTAAGCCTCGGAAATGCGTGTCAGCCCGAATATGGAATGTTCCTTGCGTACAACAGATGCAAAAATTAGGACAATTTGTAATTTTGAATGAGAAGTGCAACTGTAGGATTTATCTTTCAACTATATTACTTGACTCGCCTACACTTGTATATAGTGCTTTATTGCATAATTTCAAACTGCTGGTGTAACCTCTCTTGTGCTGTGCTCTCACCTTATCTCGAAATTTACGTACGAGACTTTCACGTGCATATACCCCATATTTCCCCTAAAATATACCATTACTACAACGACTCTATCCCTACTCTACTAATTAACGACGATAACAGCCAAAAACTTTCTCAGAGCGCATCCATAGTGTAGTCGTACTCGATTCCAGGGGTCACGCTGGCGATGAACTTCAAGAAAATCACCAAATATTGATCTACTCTGATAGAATCCTCGGCTTCTGGTCCAGCAGCTGCGTCAGAATCCTTTGCTGTGTCTTCCTGTGCCTTGTTCGAGATATGTGCCTTTCCCATAGCGTCACTTAAGTGATTCATCTCTTCTTTGGTCTTCCTCAGCTTCGAATGCTTCATTAAAACCTTCATTACCAGAGAGTGCTTGCAAGGATGAATAGATACTGAAGTTGTGTTGTGCGCTACTGGCAAGTTCTCGATGGTGGCCGTCTTGTCTTTGTAGTCAGCATTGATGTCCTCAAACATCTGGTCGGGAGTGAGCGGAATTCCATTAGCATTAAATCCAACCAAGTACATCTTGGGCACCCTGTACGACGTCAGATACGTGATGTACATGTCGTACTTTCTGACACTGCCTCCGTCATTGCGAATATCAAGATCGTCGAAGTCCTCCAAGTTGTCTCCATCATCCTCGGCCCCTTCGGCGGTGCCATCAATCAAATCATCGATATCGTTGATTTCCTGTGGCTCTTCCTCTTGGCCATCCTGTGGTGTGTTAACACTGACCAACTTACGGGATTTGACCCAGCCGTCACCTTCTTCATCATCCTCATACTCCTCCTCCTCGTCAAAATCTATGTTCCCTCCAGTAAGATAGTTTGATGCTCTTTGGTAGCTGGGAACATGTCTCGTTATGAGAAACTGCTTATCAGCAGGCAAGAAGCTCTTCTGGAGGTTCTTGGGACAAGTCGACCATTGCCACGTAGGAAACTTATAGACCAAGTAATCGCCAGCCTGCACGAACTCCTCCGGACTGATCTCGCCTGTGGTGGAGAAATTGGAGTTGTGGTTGATAGGGGTCAAGTACTCTCTCAAGGAGGACAATTTGGATCTTAACATGTGGGGCAAATGTCAAATGTGTCTATATGATTATTGTCTATTTGAAATGGTCGTTCCAGAGAAATTCGTTCGTTCAGATTTATAACAGTCAGCACAATTTAGTTATAGAACTGCGTGTGGAAATACTACGTTTCTGCCCTTAAAGAAAGCAGATGGTGGTTATCGCAGGAGAAGTGCTTACTATTAGATAACCTTGTGTGTTCAGAGTCATTTATGCGGTCACGTGAGAGAAAGGGATGAGTACGGATAGGATTTTCCTAGAAGAACCGTAGGCGGGGTGCTGACTCTTATGCTATTTTTGCCAGATTGTTACTCTAGTTGTATTGTTCTGAATAATTATGAAAAAGCAATATAGAATGTAGAACGAAGAATTATGTATCAAGAATTGAGATTTAAAAATTAAGATTCGAGGATTAAGACTGGAGAATTATGAATTTTAGTACTGTTCGTAAGAGATACGTGAGTCGAACTTCTGAAAACAAAAGAGGCACTGCCAATGGCAACGAGGCGAGAGTTTATACCTACATAACTGCTCTAGCTGATCATATCTGCTGTTGTTATTTGCTTTTTTTGGCATTTTTCTTCTGGAATCTAAATCGCATTTTTGATGGGTGCAAAATTCGCACTTGGTGACAGAACCACAGACGGAGGCTACATGGCCGTGAAGCTGGCTAGAAGTGACTGCCGCGACTGCAACAGCTCCAATCGTATGTCAGGACAATAACAGGAATACCTAGCGACGTGTTTGTAGGCATTGCAACAATATTGTCATCCGCAGACAATGGGCTGGAGAAAATCCATGTGTGTTTACGAGTTCGCAAGCGACGCTTCTGCCCTGCGAACAATAACAATAATAGTTCTTGTTCCACGAAGAGAATGTAGAGCGCGACCGGCTCTCACTCTCGACATGGGCTCGACGAGAGACTGGTCATGCGTTGCGTCTGCCTGGGACACGAAAACAGGGCAGCAAGCGGGGGGCCACGGCTTTTAGCCTGGCTCTGCGACTAGGGCAGTCAAGCTGCAACAGTGTAGGGACAAACAGGCGAAGAACGCCAGACGAGAGCAGCCCAGCTGTACACACCCGCTGAGGTACACAGATTTAGAATCGCGACTAATGTACGGTTTAGTTTGGCGCGCAGGAAAACAAGAAAAAGACGAGGTCGCAGAAGGAGTCGCAGAAGCAGCGAGCACTCAGAGCCGACCTGCGCTACAATTGGCATCACTGGTAGCACCGCACAGCACCGCAGCATCAGCACCAGCAATTCAGCAGACTATCAAACCGCCAATCCAGTAACAGCGTCTACAACCTCACGCCAACTCTTTCTTCTGCGCCGGCTACCCCAACAACTGAGCCCACCAATTGCATTCACATACGTTACTCGCCTGCACCCACAGCTGCAAAATCACTCGTACAGCGTGCACCCACCAAAACATCAACAAACAACACGGTCGTTTTTCACAGCCAATGTCCCCAAAAAGGTAAACACCAAATATTTACCTACCAGTTGGGACGTCATCAAACACGTCCGGCCACCGGTGCCAGGCCTACTGTTTGTGTTTTGCTGCTTTGAAGCTTCATTACCCTGCCGAATCGGGCCCAGGCTGGTGCAGACGCGATCTGCCGCTATGTGTTTGTTGTGGTGGCTACCCTTTTCCTGTCTTTGTACGTTCTCTGTACGCAAACTTTGTGGTCGTGCTACTTATACGTACATGTAGCTGTATATGTTTTGGTTCATGAATCTGGCGTAGCTGTATATTCATTTGAGTTGCTTTGCTTTTCCACCAGAATCTTGCTCACTTCTTTACCTCTCCATCTCCATCTCCATCCCACCACCGTCTGTGTTCGTGGTCTGCTCACCCTGCCGTGTCTGTCTGGTGCATCTCAGACGTCTCCGTAGATCAACTTCTCGCAAAAAGTCTTTCGCTCGCTTCAATTATATCCACTACTTTTCAGTAGCACTATTCTTTCTGTCTTTCCCAAAACACCACCCACCACCAGCCCCTTGATGTCCTTAACCTCCAACAGAGTCGCCTTGGCTCCCATCAACAACTCTCGCTTGAACTCGTCGGCGTCCACCTCGTCCAGCTCCACTCCGCTCAAAAAGAAGAAGTTCTCGAGGATCAACTTGACTTCTTCCACCTCCATAGCATTGACTCCCCTGTTCACGAAAAGACACTCGGATCTCAGCACCGCCGCCAAGTCCTTCACCTCCCACAAGAAGTTCTCGCCCATTAAGTCCATCAGCTTTTCCGACTACCGCTCCACGTCTTCGACGTGTTCGTCCCCCAACTTCAAGATCTCGTCTAACCGTGTTTCCAACCCTGGACACGCGTACAAGAACGACGCCGCTGGTTTGGCTGCGACTAAATTGAAGTTGAAGTTGCAATTGGCACTCTACAAGTTGCAGCAGAAACAAAACGCCAAGTCGAAGTTGCTGTTGCTGGCTTCAGAGACAGTTGTCTTTTCCAATTGCTCCAAAACTTCAACGAAAAAATCGATTTTGTCGCCTGCTTTGGAATCAAAGAAACTGACAAACTTGCCGTTATCTCCTTCTGCATCGCCAACGCCAGCAAACAAAGTCTACATCAACAACCAATTGCCTACACCACCAGAACCAGCACCCTATTCTTCTTCCATCAACATCAACTTGAAGACCAGAACTAAATTGTTGAGCGCTGCCGCCTCGTCCTACAAAATCAACAAGGACCGTCCTTCATTATCCAAAATTGCATACAACAAACAAATAAAATCCAATAGAAACAACCATAAGTTGAAGTTGTTTCAGATAAAAAAGAACTCAATCTTCCATTCCAGCAACTCCATGACAGAAAAGAAGTTGCCCTTGTCTCTTGGTCAGTTCAACCAGGTCAAGCTCCCCAAGCTCTCTCTTGATAACAACAAGCCCAACACGTCTTTAAACATAGCAACTCACGTACCCTCAGTCGTCAACTCCTTCTCCCAGAACTCCTTCTTGCTTCCATTTGCTGCAGCATCAGTTTCTAGCTCGGCCAGAATTCCCTCCATCAAGTTGACAGCACCAGCTGCATCGTCTCTTGCTTCCTTCTCTGAAAACGAAACCAATGCCTTGCCCTCTATCAACAAGATCTTGAAGACTCCAATGAGACGAGCAAACTCCACTCTTTTCTACAACAATAATAACCACCACAGCAGTAGTAACCAAAACGACGACACCATAGACGAAGACAACGACATGACCATTCTCAACACAACCAACAACTCGACAATAAACGCTGCTGCCAATACCAACAACGGCTCGATCTTGTCTGATTCCAACGAAAAGGCTTCGAGTGACGACGACAAAAACAAAACCATTCTCACGTCGTCGCCTATCGCCAACCTGTTTGGAACCCCCAACAGCTTCAGCGTTGCCAAGTCGTTGTTGCAGTTGGGTGGTCACTGTGCATGATATAAAGTTACATAATGACACTCGTTGAACACAACTGAGTGGATCTGTCCTGACACATGTATTATTTTATTACGACTTCTTCACTTTCTCGTCTGATCTGTATTAGCTATTTGTACTTACATGCTGTTTATGATGTACTATTGTCACAGTGTCTTTTGTCTGTTTCGTTTTGTTGTCTTTATGCTTCTGTATTAATTTGCCCGGACAGCCAGCATTTGCATTTCAATAAAACTTTTATTTCATATTCAAAATGAGCCTATTTATGAACTTAATGGGTACTGAGACCTATAGAGATGATAGAACCTCGCTCAGGTTCTTGTGCATATCTAGATATGTAAAAATGATTCTTGTTTAATTAATATACAAACATTAATAATTGCTTAAAAAACAAAAAATTTGTTGGCATCTATAGAATCTATGACTATGTGCTCTTCTATATTGGCTAAAACTTACCGTTGAGCAAGTTCCTGATCATATCCTTACCGGTGAAATAGGAGGTTCTATAAAAGGTGTGGATGTCCAATGTGGAGCTGATTGTGTCCATGAAACCAAATGGCAACATAGCAGGAATCCAACCTTGAGCCAATTCCAAAGCAAAAGCTTCGCCAGGCATAGCGTACTGCTTGACGTTTCCTCTTGGCAAATGGTGACAGTCTCCTGGCAAGTACACTTCTGGAGCCAAAGCACCAGGGTAGGCAGCAAGTTGCTTACCACTCAAGATGGTGAAGTAGTCGTCAGCAAAGTGAACACCAGTGTGACCTTCTGTTCCAATGGCAGTTCCAAAGAAGATGAGGTACTCAGAAATCGAAGCATGCAAAATAAACATGGTACCCATAGCACCACCGGCGTTGTTGTAGACCCAGTCGTCAAAGTTCAAGTCGTTGATGAGATCTGGGTATTCTGCCTTGATCTTTGGAGCCAATTCAATCATGATAGCAGTGGCATTTCCATCTGGATGGTTGGCGATGACTTCTCTGGACAATTCTACCAACTTGTCCTTGCTGAATCTGTAGTTTGTAGGCAACCAGGTGTCGAACAAACGGTCCAAGACACTGTAGAAAAATAGAGGAATCAAGATGTAGAATGCGTATCTCATTTTGGCCGATGGAAAATTATTGTATGAACTCTTCCTTACAATTTGTTCTGAAGTCCAAATAGTTGATAAATCTATGGAAAATTACAAGGACTTGACAAATACGAAACACTTAAGATACTTGCGGCTAATATACCTACGCCAAAATGAACGTCTATCTTATTTTATTCATTCGGTTTTTTTCACTATACGATCGTACCTTCGTACAAAATTGTCAACATACTGTATGTAAGAAAAATCGATTGCAAAAATGATGCATACAAAGTTGCCATTTTAGAGTCGGTTTATATTTAACTATTTAAGACTAGAGAGAGAATTTCAATGTTGAGATTCAAAAACCAAGTCAGCTCCGGCAAACAGATTACCAATTGGCAGTTTCACCGGTATAGTTCAAGAAAAGCCCGTTGTCCTTTTCTGTTAAGCCATCCACAACCTTCAAGATAGCAGCAGAACTTTCTTCAGTAGTTAAGGCAGAACTTGCAAGTTCAGCGCCAGCCTCAGGTGAAGCTTCGGAGATCTTCTTGGCACCGTACGTACCCATGTCACTCATGACAAGACCAGGACTAAGGGCGATGGTAACGAACCCTTCTGGCTTCAATTCTACACTCAACTCCTTAACCGAGTAGTTGAGAGCAGCTTTCGACAGGCCATAGGCACTGAAAGGAGCAGGAATGAAATCGGTGATTGAAGCAACAAGCGTCGAAATGAACACAACCTTTTTGGTTTCTCTCTTTTGCAAGTACTTGTACAATTTCTGGAAAACCAAGACGGGGCCCAATGAATTCACAAGAAAGTGGTCAATCCAAACTTGTCTAGGTGCGTCTACCACTTTGTAGTAAGCATCTGAAATTCCGGCATTGAGGATAGCAACGTCGATACCGTCAGTGACAGCTGCAAGTTGAGCGTCCAAGTCTTCGATTGACTTGGCATCCGCAACGTCAAGAGCGACGATCTTGACATTTTTGTTAGAATCTGCCAACTTTTGCAATTCAGTAGCCTTGGCGACATCACGAGCAGTAGCAATGACCTTGTGGCCAGCATCAGCAGCCTGTTTGACAAGTTCAAAACCAATACCACGGTTACCACCGGTGACTAAGTAAGTTAAAGAGGACATTTATAAGTAGAGGATTAACGAGACTGCTAAAACTGAGAAAAGTTGTAGTTGTTAAGAGATCGGAAGAGACTATCCTAGAGATTATTTACACGTCTTTTATAATCATTTCCATTTATTCAACTTGAACTGATTACGCAACTACAAGAGAAATATATCGAGTTTCACTGTCGAATCCACACAGGCTCCTGGTACTAGCGACTCATTGTGGGTTGAGCACTTCGTATGATTAATAATTTTAGTAAGGGACTAATCTGGTTTAACACCGGTGGAGGATGACAAATCCGAGGAGATTAACCAATTGTTCCATGCTAAAACCTCTTGCAGCTCTATTAGGGATGCAGGTACTGCAGATTATTCAGCTTTACGCTCGTGGTGAATCACCGATTTTTTTTAGCCCATCTGTATGAACTCCGAATTTCGAGTTCACCAGATTTTTTACTCTATTCCTGGCTTCTGAACCCCGTGTAGATTTAGTATGTTTGATTCCTACATATAAAAAATTCCAGCATCCAGTACAATATCCAACTGAATCTTTCTTTGCTAGCAATATCCACAGTAGCTTTCAATGCCGACCGTTTTGATCTCGACGGGTGCCACGGTGACATTCAGATCTCTCTTGGATTATGTCGTTTCACCTGGCTTTCTCGAAAACCTCTCCAAGCTCAAGGTGACAAGACTCAAGATACAGTATGGAAATGAAATAAATCCTACGACAAAGGAACATGTTAGCCGAGATTACTTCGAAAGGTTGGTTAAACAAAATGAAATCATTCTGAAACTTCAGTTGGATGAAAGAACAGATAAAAGCGATGCAGATGGACCAATTACCTATTTATCATCTAAATACGACTTTGTGTTGGAAGCGTTCCCATTTTCGATGGATATTGATAGCCACATCAGGCTGGCCGATGTGGTGATCTCTCATGCTGGAACAGGATCCATTATAGATGCATTGAAGTTGCACAAGAAGCTTGTTGTCATAGTGAACGATGCACTTATGGACAATCACCAGGCTGAAATCGCCAACGAGTTTACTAAATTGAACTACTGCGTCAGCCACAATATCAACGAACTTTTTGGAACAGAGAAGCTCATCAATTCAGTTGGTCAGCTTTTAGACGGGTCTATCCAATTGACTGAATTTCCTGTTAATAAGAAGGAGATCGTCGAGTCCATCATTGCTGAAGAATTAAAGAAGGCAGTTTAGAGTGTGGACAAGCTATATTGGTGCTTTGTTTCGAGAATCGAAATCGATTATAATGCTTTGTTGGAGAGCATAGTCTCATATATCAGACACCTGTGTTAAGACACCACTCCAACCAGCTGGTCCTAACCTTTGCTAACTCGTGGTGTGGACAGGTTCTCCAGAAATTACGATAGCTAGAAGACTATGCAGTACCTTTGTAGAAGTAATTAATTTCATATTCTCTTACTGACTTTTGAAATCTTTCTCAAGGTTTCAATTCTTCAAGAGCCATGTCTTCCATACCCAGAGACATCATATCAATAGTTCAATCAACGAGCTTGTCTGATTTCCAGAAAATCAAGAAATTGAAATCAGTAGTCACAATAGGCAATGTGGCGGAACTTGCCTTGCCTATATCAGAGGTAGATGATTCATACAATGTCATACTCCATCTAATACGAATTGAATTGATAATAGCGCACGGTGACGATTATCGAAAGCTACCAGATTTTTTCAGAGAGTTGCTGCTCGTCCCTTACTTGAAGAATATCAGCTCATCCTCTGTACCTCCTCTGAACTTCAAAGAAATATATATAAAGACCACCTACAACGATAACCTCACCGATTACCAGTATCTCATTCAGAATCCAAATAGCCGCAAGTTATTGGACTTGATAAACAAGAAAATGTTGTTGGTGTCAAATTTGCCTTCGTCAGATGAAACTTATGATAATCTTAACAGGCTCATTAATCTCAAGATATTGGAGCTCTTTGTAATTTCGTCATACGACTTCAGAAAGAAAAATATCTTAAAACATTTACAGGATAACATTAAGCCAGATAAAAATGAGTCTTCACCCGTGACTGTACTTATAGATCTCTTGGCTTCTGGAAGAGTGATTCCATTCGATCTTTGGCAGAAAGCGTTGTCGTCAGACTTCGGTAACAACTACTATTTTCTAATACCCAATTGTATGAACACAAGCCAGTTGATAGTAAACTGGTTAGAGAATAATATAGTATTGCTATCGAAGTATTACATTTCAATTAAAATATCGAAAATCTACCAGTTGTTCCATATTTCAACCGAAATAGAAGTTGAACAGGTGATAGTCGACATGGTTGTTCACAAGAAGCTTCCTACGAACTCGAAAATCGATCAGATACAGGGTATTTTAGTATTTGGACAAGAGGAGGGAGCAGAGACAAGGTCGACAACCCATGAAGAGAACTGCAGTATTAACAACTTGAACGAACACATCTCGGACGTGGGTCATATCATTAATGAAATAGGCTTAAGATTGCATAGCTAGTATATACTCTAACAGAAATATTATCACAAGAATCACTAATCGTATCTGCTGTATTCGGACAGGAATTGTCTGACGATCTTTCCTTTACCAACTTCAGAGATTTCCTTGACATCTTCAGAATCCAATGTGAATTCAGTGAGTTCCAAGAAAGCCTTGATACGGTCTTCTTTAGAAGAAGTGGTAACTGGCAAGACTCCAGTTTCCAAGACCCATCTCAAGATGATTTGTGCCTCGGTCTTGTTGTACTTCTTGGCCAACTTCTCAAGCACTGGATCTAAAGGCCCACCCTTACCCTTGGTGATAGGAGCAGAGGCACCATAAGCCTCGGTCAAGATACCATTCTTCTTAGCGAACTCAACTACACCTGGTGTTTGGTTCTGTAAGTAAGCACTGTATTCGATCTGGTTAACAACAGGCTTGTGTTTTGGGTTCGAGTTCAAAATCTTTTGCAAGTCGTCGACGGTGAAGTTGGAGACACCGATATTCTTCACAAGGCCCTCGTCTTGCAATTTCTCCAAGTAGTTCCACGCTTCAACGACGTCGTAACCGTGAGTTTCCTTGGTGATGTATGGAGTGTGGAGCAAGTACAAGTCGACGTACTCCAACTGGAATTCAGCTAAGGACTGCTTCAAAGCATCATAAGGGTTTGGAGAGGTCAGCTTGGGCAAAGTGCTGGGACCAGACCAGTACTTATCGGTGAGGAAGAGATCCTCTCTCTTGATGCCGGATTTCTTGATTGCAAGTCCGATTTCTCTTGAGGTTTTGTAAATCTGAGCTCCGTCTATATGAGTGAAACCCAATTTGATAGCTTGAACTAAAGTATCGACTAAAGTGGTGTCAACATCACCTAAGGCAGCTTTGAACCATTTGGTACCTGTCCCGTAGGCCACAGCTGGGATGGTGTTCCCGTTGGATAACTTGAAAAATTTACCTTGTAAGGACATTGTGGAGTGGAAAATTAGAGTTTGTGACAGAAAATCGATCAATTGCGTTACAATTGGGAGATTTATACTTGAGCGATACTTTAACCAGAGAAAGAAGTAGACCTCGACTGTATTTATACAAAAGAGCCAATATTACAAATCACTGTTGTGTGCCCATTCGAGAGGCTCAGGGTGGAGTGGTTCTGCACAAAGAAGTGTGGAGACCTTTCAGTCTCCAGTTTGCCATAGTAGGCAGGTGTTCATAGTAGATGCCATAGTAGAGACAAGTTACGAGAAGGATAGACTGCTCAAAGAATGTGGATACAGGGGTTTGGAAATATCGCTGTACTATGGCGTAGAACAGATATGTGGTTCAGTGCCATAGTCAGATTAGAAGTGTAGCAGCCATAATGTGGAGTAGAAGCACAGAGACGAATTGCTCCCAACACGAAAAGTCAATCGCAAATGTGGAAAGTCAATACGACGACAAAAAGAATGTATGCAATTCGACTTCTCCTGATAGACCCAGAGATTTTGGGCCATATATCCATTCAGGGCGAGATGCGCTCAACAATTAGGTTGTAACTCTATTGAAGTATTTTCTGAGCTTAAAGGCGCTTCTATGTAAGGCTATAAGGAAGAACTTTCTTCCTCATAGGATAGTCATCGAATGCTCTTAGAATAATCAGTCTTATACTGGCAATACCACCTCAACTGTATCGATAACCTCTCTTCAAAGTGCTTAACTTACTTGTTCCTTGTGTTGGTGCTCAGCTCGAGCTTCAGATTTTGTAATCTTCGGCCGCAAAGATTCAAAATAGATAAAGTATGCGGATGCCAGCACCAAACAAACACCAGCAGAAACACAGGAGAAGAAGACTCTATATACTACCTATCAAATAGGAATCACACGCCATCACCCGAAATTAGCCTCCGCGAAAAGTCCGTAGCCTTTCTTTATCGTGGATACAATTACTGTATTCATCCAAATCTTTATCGTACTGATAAATCGGCGCAGAAAATAATATTCAGTACAATTTATTGTTATCGTCTAAGGCATCGCGATTGGCAGATTATTTCGAGTGAAAAATCTGAAAAATCTGCCTTGTCGTTTGGAATATGTCGAGTTCAGCCTTTGCCGAGTTTCTTGCTATATATTGCAATTGCTTTGACTTGTGTTTCGCCTTTTGGTTGTTCGAATTGCCGCTGCTTGCAACATCGATCCAGATAAGAGTCTCGTTTTGTGTCCCAGATCCTCGTGGTAGATCCAACTTCTAATTTTCAATTACAATCTAGTTTCTAATTATAATTGAATTGTCTAGAATTGAATTCAAACTGTGAAACACACCATGAGTGCCTTAACAAGCAGAGAAGCCACTCCGCTTTTGGCTCCCATCAATAGTGCATTCAGTGATATCGATGAACTGGAAATCGTCGCGTATATAGACCAAAGAAGAGTGTCGATTGCGTCTGCCGGCCCAGACAGAATCCCACCTTCATTTTTGACCGCCAAAGGTCCTATCCCTCATGAGAGAGATCGGTTGACTCATTCTGTTTCTCGTAACTCTTTGTACGTGCCTGATATTTCTGATATCATATCAAATTCCGATATCGCCCCAGAGCCAGAGACCGACCTTGCGACAGAAGTCAAGGTTTTGCTCTACTATTCGGTGCCATTGGTCGTCACCTTCTTGTTGCAATATTCCTTGACTGTAGCGTCGGTGTTCTCCGTTGGCAGATTAGGGTCAACAGAATTGGCTGCAGTCAGTTTGAGTTCGATGACAGCTAACATCTCTGGTTATGCCATAATCCAAGGTGTGTCAACATGTCTTGATACTCTTTGCGCTCAATCATTTGGAAGAAAAGATTATAATACAGTTGGATTACACTTCATGAGATGCAATTACATGTTGCTCCTATTGTTTGTGCCAATCTTTTTCTTGTGGGTCTTTGGAGCAGAGCCCGTCTTATATTCCATTATAGGAAAGGAAGAAGCCAAGTTATGTCAATTGGCTGCAAGATACTTGAGAATATTGAGTTTTGGGATGCCTGGTTTCATCTTGTTCGAGAATGGAAAGCATTTCTTGCAAAGTCAAGGGATTTTTCATGCTTCTACATATGTTTTGGTAATCTGTGCTCCTTTGAACGCTTTATTGAATTACTTGTTGGTCTGGGACAAAACTATTGGAATTGGTTTCGCTGGAGCTCCATTATCTGTAGTTATCACCAATTGGCTCATGTGCGTGCTTCTTTTTGCTTACATTTTCTATATTAAGGGCTACCAATGCTGGCCAAAGCAACAATTACTGGATTCTATATACTTTACCAGCTGGACAAAGATGATCAACCTTTCGGTTCCTGGTGTGTTAATGGTAGAAGCTGAATGGTTAGCTTTTGAAATTATCACTTTCACTGCCTCAAAGTTTGGAACTGAAGTGTTGGCTGCACAATCTATTGTTAGCACCACTTGCGTATTGATGTATCAAATACCGTTTGCTATTTCTATTGCCGCTTCTACGAGGATTGCTTGGTATATTGGAGCAGCATCTATTAAGTCTGCAAAAATTGCGACCTCAGCTACAATAAGAACTTCTTTGAGTTTAGGTATTGTCAATTGTTGCATCATCTATGTATTTAGAGAGTTTTTTGCATCCTTATACACCAACGACAAGAAAGTCATTAAGTTGGCATCTGAAGTTTTGATCGTTGGTGCTATTTATCAGATTAATGATTTTCTTTCATGTGCAACAGGAGGTGTTCTCAGAGGCCAGGGCCGTCAAAAAATTGGCGGAATCTTGAATCTCATTAGTTACTATCTAATTGCTTTGCCAGTTGCGTTTTTATGTGCATTTTATTTCAAGTTGGGATTATTAGGACTTTGGATCGGTATGATTATCGCCTTGTTTTTCATTTCGGTTTCACAGTATTACTTTGTTGCTACCAGCAACTGGGAAGCAGTTATCAATGAGTGTATTAATGAAGGAATTATGGAAGAGGGGAATATTACTATTGATGCACACTCGACCATTCCTAGCATGAGCAGTTCAACATACGTCTAATGAGTGCATGCAAGATGCAATCTAGAATATTGGTTGGTTGAGATACCAATTCAGAGAATGCAATATTATATTGAGTGCCAGGCTCGCTGAAGCGTCAGACTCAGCTGATGGGTCATCTAACCACCATTGTCTTCAGACAAAGTCAAAGCATTTACAGGTTCACAAAAAGGACATTCATTACCATACCAAAGATTAAGAAACTAAATTTTCGCAATTTACATAGATAATGGGACTTGCTCTCTTCCTTGGCTTCTTTTCGAAGTTGCAATAAACAATATTCACTAACTATATAACAATTAGCGAGATGACAAACAGTCAGAATCAAGATTAATGCAGACGATATTCTGTTGCATCTACTAACAGAATATATATCCACATTTAATTTTGAAGCCGGGTATGCGTCAATGATTTGATGCACATGGGCATCCACAACCGGCGAAGTGATTGTGATAAAGGATATTTAGATAACAATGAGCACAAGCACAATGAGCACTAGCTCAACATTCTGTATGTGTTTCAACGTGTTACAACATTTCGACTCGAGAGAAGTCTCAGAAAATCTTGTAATACTAACTAGCTGCAAAACGTACTACATTTTCAGAAGTCAATAACTCGGCATGTTTCAGACGAGCATTTTTCAATCGTAAAAACACTAAGCACGATATGTAACTAGTCGCCTCGGGATTTCAATGCGAGACCCTCAATCTTGAAGAATTAACATGCAATGCCAATATGCATAGAAACTCTATTTAGGAATGGAAGATAACATCGCGTAAGGCGTTCATGAATTCACGCAAGCTTCTTGTACCTGTCAAGTTGCTAGGAAACAAAGTTAGGAAGTAGCCTACAGAAGAATGGCATACAAGTTGAATGTTCAAACTAGATAGGTGGATACGAGCGGGGTGACGAATACTGTCACTTGGATTGTGCCTGGAGTTCCAACTGGCGAATGCGTTCGTTAGCTGCGTCCAAATCCTCCTTTAATTTTGCGATGGTCTTGTCCTTATCTTCCATAGCATCTAGCTCCCGTAGGATATTTACGCAAATTAGCTTGATATTCTCCTCCTTCGTAGACGACTTGATTAGCCGTACTTTCTCTTTGATGAAGAATCCCGATTTGGAAGTGTTCGCGTTTGGCACAGGAGGCTTGTTCCCATTTCCAGCAATCTTGAGTTGCCTGTATTTGCCGATGAGCTTGTAATAACCCTTGTAGAAGACTTGCGAGTTATTCAACTCTTTGATGTAAGCTTCCTTCAAAGCTTGGTACTTACGGAGGATGCTGCTAGGTATATTGTCGATTTCTTGTTCGTTATTGTTGATGTCGATCAACTCGTTCAAATTCAGTAAGAACTGATTCTGCTGCTTGACCTTTAGAATGACGGAATCCAACTGGACTCCATCTGTTTTAGTACGTTTGCGGGAACTCCGAAGTTCCTCATTTATTTCCTGCTCGAGCATGGCTATCTGTTCCGTAGTGTCACTCTTTTCTATGTAGTTTTCTAGGTAGCCCGCAGACGAAACTCTGCCAGACAACGGTTCATATGATCTAGGAGCATGGTCTCCATAGGTGCTAGCACCTTTATGGCCCTCGTTACTAGCTTTGGCTTCCTGGACTAGGGTAGATTTCGGGAACTTCCCCGGATAGTCCGTCGGAAGCGAATGGCTGGTGGGAAGGTCCCACTCCCGTATGCTTTGTGTAGATCTGGTTAAATTCCGCAGAATGCGCTCGAAGTCTCTGGTCAACTCTTCTTCTGAGTCAAGCTCGTCATCCGAATAATCGAGTACATAGTTATTATTGTTGCTTCGTGAGTCGGTGCTGAAACGGGACGGCGAAACTCTGTGTCTTTCTGAACTTATCGTATGAATAGTGTTGTTGTAATCTATCGTTGGTTCATTTGTCAAGGGTGTCGTCAGATCCTCATTCGAGCCAAATAAGTACTTGAACATGACCTACGCAACTCATAACCGTGTTCTCAAACTGCTAGTCTTGACTACAAAAGAGCAGCAGCCATACTCGCTTACGGAGACTTCTGTTCTATCTGAGTTTTATCTAGAACGCGACACGATAAAGGTGCAGGTCCAGTATTTTGATCTGGAGCTCTGGGTCGCTGAAAGATTTTGGTGCATACACTGAATGGCTCTGAAAAATTTGAGAACCCATTTCTAACAATCGGCACAATAAACATAACCACCAAGATCGCGATGGCGCAGGTTCGAGACGATGCTCATCGGTATTCGCCGGTCTTAAGTGCACAATGCTTGCTGTGCAAAAAAAAGATAGTATACAACTGGAGGCTTTCCTAACTCAAAAATACTGTTGTAACGGTTAATTAGGCCCGATAATACTGTAGTGTGGGTTAACAAGCCAGTGAAAAGTTTGAGGTCAAGCCCTCGCACAAGGGAGCCGCTCCCATGAAGTTTTTCAATTTACAAACGTCATTGTGGAAATTGTACGGCAAAAGTTTACATTGCCAGTTTATTATCATCAGAGAATAGACGATAGAAGCGTGTCTCGTCGTTATTCAAGGATCTACAACTTGTAATTTTTGTGTCGGAGAACGATCCTTGAATACAATTGAAGCCAAATAAACTCAATCGATTGTTACGTGCTGTACTTCCTATAAACAGTATTTATATTTATCCATTTCCAGGGCAAAAATGCTCACAATTGTACGATATGGATGTGCTCTTTGACGTCGGCCCCATTATTATTTAGGCGTGAAAAAATCTCTAAAAAGCCTCCAGTTTATTTTTGCTCATTGTAAAGTGATCGGCTCCAGAGACGATACTAGCCAATCTTCTGGTGTACCTCTTGAAACCGTAGACGTCAGGGGAGAAATCCTGCACCATTGTCTATCTGCATGCCCTCTTAACCTAAAAACGGCCTGGTCCCAAAAAGAGAGGTCCACGCTTCGTCACTGCAACTTCCCCTAAATCAGCCAATACTGGCAGACGACAGAAAGAGCTTGTATTGACTTTAATTATCTTGTGCTCCAAACCGTTGACGGCAAGTCGTATCTAGACTATCCACCGCTGTGCTGGAGTATGGCTTTTTCCGAATTGTCTTTTTCCGGCGACTTTTATTTGTTTTTGTTAACCTCTTGACGTGAAGAGACTATACTCCGCCTCAAATAATCGGAACTCTTCATCTTGACTACCTCTAACCCATGTGCAAAACACCCAATATTCGTATAACATTCCTTTTGCAGTCATTCTTGTTGTAATTCCTTGTGATGATGGACATGGCAAGACCAGAACAACCCTGCTTGCCCGAGGCTCTGTACGACTTGGTTGTATGGCTGTCTAGTAATCCTACAGCAAAGATCCGCAGGTAATATTAAGCATTCTCTCTTCCATAAAGCGCTACCCATAATTTGGTTTAACTAGATAAATTCAAACTTGGACAAATTTCACGCTAGTCACCAGGAAATATTCATGTCCTCATAGGTAAGCTTTGACGTATTAAACACAACAAAAGATTAATTGGGAACAATAGCCATGGTTGAAATTTCATTTGTATTATGGTCTTGCAGTGTTGTAATGATTGCATAAAGCTAGAGATTAGAGTAGATAAAAACACCCTCGGACGGAACGACAGACTGCTAAAATCTTAGTGGAGAGTTCACAAAAGAGACCATATATGATGATCTTTGGAAAAAGGCAACTTTGTCCTGGATATTGCAGAGAAACTAGACCGATACCTTTAGCTGCCTCGATCGTCTGCAAATGCTCCATGGCTATATGGTTTCATAGCTCATTGATCCTGCTCATTTCGCAGCATTCTCAATACACACCTCTTTAATCGGAATTTTAGACGATGTGAGAATGTATGCTATGCCTAGACAGAAGAATGAACATTTGTCGGCTCGCAATTTGTGTCTTGATTGCGATTGGACAAGGTGGGAAAAGTCAAGTCTCAAGGTAGCGCGAGTCACTGTAAAAGTCAAGCGTGGCTTGAGATAAGTGTCATCGTTGCCTCGAATACACGTAACACGTCGAAGGACGGTTTAATCTTCTTGACTAATTCTCCAAAACTTCGTACAGATCAAGAACTAGCCAGCAGCGGTTTCGATGCTCAAAAATATCGTCGTGAAACATTTTTAGTCCCAGAATTCCTCCAGCATTGGGAGCATGAGGTTTCGCCCCAAGCAGGCGACCTCCAAGTTTAGGCAGAGGTGCGCACAGTCTGCATACGACGTGCGTTTGAGGCTAAACTCCAACAGATATTATTTTTTTGAAGCATATTTTGGCAATTCTTATTTTTTTGTCTGTGTAGCGTGAAGAAAAGGAATCGTCATATATAAACTTGTGATAGTTCCCCTTAACGAAATACCTAGCTCCTGTTTCTTCTTATCATACATGCTTTTCTGCCCATACTCTTCCAAAGAGTCTCCTCATACATCTGGTATCAACTAGTAAATCCTCTTGCTTCTTCACTACCACTTGTCTTCAGTCATTGCCTGTTTGGGAAGTTGTTGCACCCATTCCAGAGTTCGATAATACCTGTTCTTTTCTTCACCCCTCATCATTAACCAGTTTTGATAGCTGTCTTTTTTCATTTTTTGTTTATCTGTGGCTAGTCCAACAACGCAGAGAGCACCAGCATACTTAGCAACCATCGTAGGAATGCTCAGCCACGAGGAATCACTCACAAATCCTAACAATTCCTTTTCCAACCACCCTCTAACCCCAACCTCATTCAAATCTACTCCCTCACATAAGCAGTTCTTCGATGAAGTGAAAAGCCCACAGTTCACACAGAAGGACTACTCTTCCCATTTGTACGAAGCTGAGTTGGCCGTACACCAACAGTCGTTCGAAGAATATGAAGATGAAATCTTCAAGCTGATGGTCCAATTGACCAACTCAAATAGGCCCGATCTAGACTTGTACAAGCAGCAGCCATATCTCACGTTCGCCATACGGTCTAAATTGATTGACTTTTTGCTCAAAATGTCTGTAAGATTGAAGATCCTTCCCTTTGTTTTTTTCCGAGCCGTAAGAATATTCGACAGATACTGCTCAAAGCGGATAGTTCTTCTCGACCAGGCGCAGTTGATCATCACCACCTGTCTTTGGATCGCTTCCAAGGTTCAGGGAGGCAACAATCATTTTGTCAACTTGAACAACTTGGAAAAGATCACTTGCATTAAGACTATCAACGACTTGGGGTATGGTTCGGGAGGAAAGTACATGGGTCCCACTGAAAGATTCAGATTACCAAAGTTACACGAATTGGTCAAGTTGTGTGGTGCCAAGTGCAAGTACGACCAGGGAATGTTCAAGCAGATGGAAATCCACATCTTATCGTCCTTGGACTGGGCGTTGAACGACCCTGGTATCGAAGAGTTCATAACCACCAGCAGGGAGTTCTGTATCATGTCTTCCTACAGTGCTGATAACGAGATGTTCAAAGTTAAAGAATTTCTCTGCTACTTGTCCTTGTATGCCCCCGAGTTGATAGATATTAACATCATCGAGTTATCGCAAGTAATGTTGGCTTTGATCAACGAGGCTCTCGGCTTCTACCCTGGAGATAGACTCTTTCAGAAGATACTACGCGAGGACGAGATCTGCTCTGAAATAGAGCCTCATCGCTACAGAGCCATCAAAGCTAATTTAATTAAGGCCGTAATGGGAGCTACAGACTACTCGCTCAGGTTGTTCAATACCAGAGGTCCCCAGTACTTCTACAACCAGATCAGTGCTCTCTACAAGCAGCCTACTTCCAATCCATACAAAAATGAAAGCTCTTCTTTCTCATGTGGTCAATCATCTCCAGCAAAGAGAATCAAGCCCGACTACTCGCCCGTTACACCTACAAGTCCTATGGACGGGATTCTGACGCTGATGATGGCCATGCTCAAAAAATTCAATAATCATAGCCATACCAACATTAACATTTGTTCTCCGATGCTTTCACCTCAGCCTCGGAGCAAATTGCCTATGCTTCCTCATCAAGTCAGCACCCCTCCCCGAACTACAAATGTTCACATTCCTCCTCCTCACCAGTTGGGCAATTTGAACTACACCCTCAGTACATCACCAATGTCACAGTCTTCTGGCAAGACTGGTAGCTTGTACCGGGCTTCGTCTTACAGTTCGCCCAATACTGGAAGTATTCCTGGATTGAAGATTAAGTTATACAAATTGCCAATTGCTGGCAGAGGTCTACACCATGCCAACGGATCTCAAGTTAGTATTGGTTCATCCACCAGCTCGAAAGAAGCTCGTGAAGATACTGGCGCTGATCTCTTTGAGTTTGACTACATCCGCAAGAGCGGAGTGGGAACCCCCTTGAGCGAGAACGACTCGCCATTGTTCAATATCGCTAAACCATCCTCTGCATTCTAATAAGGTTGATGCGCATTTCATTGGTTTTCGCGGCCACGATAGCCAAAAAAAAAATTTGTACACTATATGCATACAACATAATAGCCTACCAAGAGCACACATGATAACTACATTTCTAGACACAGACAGAGTCCATTATTTGCTACAATTAGATGAGATCGTTTCAATTACTTGTTCAATTGCATGTAAGAACTTATAACAATGAAAACACAAATAATACTATCCGAAGGTCCTAAATGTTACTTAGTTTCCGTCATTTGCACTATTTGCTTTTCTTCTGCGTTTATTATTTTATTATCGCCGCTATTTTATTTTTGCCCTAGACTTGCTGATAATAATAAACTTAATAATAGCTTCAACTTCATCGTTGACTTCCAATCACGCTGTCCCATTCTACGACTTCTGCCACTTATAAATACTTCATATTCTCATTCTTGCATTTTTTAACGAATACATACTACCCATATTATATGCGCCGTAGAACTCGCAATGCACTACTTGTAATTGGTTGTAAAGCGTTGTGGCCTGTTGTAGACTACCAGTTCTTCAGATTTCATCGACGTACACCGCCACAGACATCTACGAGTGAGACTCTGCTTCTTCACTGCACCGGCGCATCCAGAACATTACCCAATCCAGGAATCAGCCTCACCTTTCGGGCTAAGCACACAAAAGGGAGAACCCTGAATCGCAAATCCACTTCAAGAGTATGCCCACCTACGCCCAATCCGGCAGACAGGTTGCAAAATTACTTCGAAGTCCCACCTCGAGTGTCTGTGTTAAATCTCACAGATGATAGGACAACAACCATATGTAATAGCCCGCCTGCAGCTTATATTGCTGGCCACCGCCACCGAACAGACCAGTGGCTAATTCTTCTAGTCACCTGATACTAGCCCATGTCGTAACATAGGCAGAAAATTAATCTAAATGGCCAGATCTAAATCTGAATCACGTGCAAATACACGTGACGGATTTATATTGACTTTTGAAACATTTTGGACAATGTGAGCGACAATAGAAAAACACGATCACGTGAATGATTCTAAAAAAAACTGCAAATTCGTGCGCGCAACAGAAAAACAGGCAGAGCTGCTCTCTACTGATTTTCGTGTTTGTATCTTGTCTTCTTAGAGCATCCTCCTCGAAATAGAACTCTATCTAATTTGTACCCGTACCATCTGTTTCTGTCTATAGGCTTCACAAGGAACCCTCCACATTTTTCCTTCCTTTCGCTGACAAAATCGGCTAACAGCATATCTTTTTCAAATCTCATCCTTCTGAGACCACCACAAATCCATATCCCTGTTGAGCAAACAGTGGTCGAATACACTCGCTCAAATTCTATATCGAAGCTAATAGCCTACAAGAGAACACGAATCAGCCGTATTTTCCGAAGTCTTAGTGTTTCTAGATTGAAGTAACCATCGAAGATTTGTTTGAATCAAAGATATATTTCATTTCACACATTCACATAATACAATGCACTTTTCCACATCGTTCGTCTGGGCCGTTTCTGCATTGACAGCCTTCGTAGCTGCGGACCCCAACATGGCCGAATTGGTAGGCACCTGGACTTCCAAGTCCAACACAGTTTTCACTGGGCCGGGCTTTTATGACCCAGAAGATGAATTGTTGATTGAACCTGATTTGCCAGGTATTTCATACTCTTTCACTGAAGATGGCCACTACGAAGAAGCTTTGTACAGAGTCGTTGGAAACGCCAGACAGCACGAGTGTCCCATCGCTTCTGTCACCTATCAACCCGGTACGTACGAGCTATTGTCAAATGGCTCGCTTGTGTTGACACCCATTGCTGTTGACGGAAGACAGTTGTTGAGTGATCCTTGTGCCACCGGAAACAACCAATCTACCTACACCAGGTACGTCCAGTCAACGTGGTTCAAAACCTATCAAGTTTTTGTTGATCCCTACCACGGCAGATACACACTTCAGATTTACCAATTTGACGGATCCATGATGCAACCCTTGTACTTGGCTTATAAGCCTCCTCTCATGTTGCCAACTTATGCCTTAAACCCTACAGATGCTGCCTCTAAGACCAAGTCGTCTTTGCGTAGAAGGGTAAAGAGGTCGTTAGAGAACCAGTACAGAACCAATGCTGTCAAGGACATTGCTGGCGAGAACTTTGAAAAGTACTGGTGGATCTCTGTGGCTTGTTTGGGTGCAGCTTCATCGTATTTGTTCTTGAAGTAGTTGTTTTCATGAATGTACAATAGAGAAATGGTTGTGTAATAGAGTAGAAATGCTAACTAGATATCGTAGGGTAATTTGACTAGATCTACAAGGAGCCACAGAACTCCAAATGAGAGTGATAGCAATAGTTGAGAACACTAAGATTTAGCATTCCTGTTTAGGAAAAGAATATATACAATGTTTACAATAGCACTAGTACTCCCCTCCTCTTGTTAATTCTTTCTAAAATTTACTCTATACTTCTTTTATGGGATGCTTCAGAATACATAAGCATGAGAGCTCTTGTTTAGCCGTGTATACTAGAAATCATGCTCCTGCACACACAGCCTTATTTCTCAGTCACCCAGCAGGCGAAAGGAGTCTCAGATATGGAAGGCAAGATCAGTTCTTTCTAAGCAACACCTTTTGTAGGCTATCCTTTGAATATCTCGTCTGAGCTCGACACGCTATCAATCAGAAGAAAAACATCTTCATTTGAGGTCACAGTCACAAAAATATCATTGCAATCAATCTCAAAATTTCAATTAATTCTCATTTTTTTCATTTCTCCATTTCTCACAAAGTAAATCTCATATCTTAGAATGTCTTGGTTTGGAAGTTCCTCTGATTCCACCATAGAATTGGACAACAAGATCCAAGAAGCAACTTCTGAGTCGATTCCTAATGGAGAGTTGGATTTGCCATTAGCGTTGGAAGTAACAGATTTGATTAGAAGTAAACTGTTGCCTCCTATCCAGTGTATGCGATCGTTGAAGAAGCGATTGGGTATGACATATTCCAACCCAAATTTGTTGTCTTCAACACTCAAGTTGGTCGACTTGTGTATTAAGAACTGTGGTTCTCATTTTTTGAATGAAATTGCATCCAAAGAGTTCATGGACTATCTTGTAGACTTCATATTTAAGGTGCACTACGACACCAAGAACTACCAGGTGCGCAATCTGGAAGCTAAGTTGAATGTGGGTGAACTCATATTGTCGCTCATCAAAGAATGGTCCATTCTATTTTCGAATCTGTCCGAACTAGGCTACGTCACAAGATGTTTCGAGCGTTTGGAAAGTGAAGCATACGAGTTTCCAGACTTTGCTGAGACATCTGCTTTGAACAGTAAGTTCGTAGACACAGAAGTTCCCCCTGATTGGGTTGATGATGATAAGTGTATGATCTGCTACGATAAATTCTCAATGATCAACAGAAAACATCATTGTCGTGCTTGCGGCGGGGTTTTTTGTCAAACCCATTCAAATAACTTCATTCCGTTAGTTTCTTTGGGCATTCTGAAACCTGTCAGAGCCTGCGATAACTGTCTTGCCAAACAGAAACTGAAAAACAAGCCATCGCAGCACAATTATTCATCCCATTCAAGAGGTACATCGCGCGTTCAAGAAGATGATGAAGATGAAATGTTGAGAAAGGCAATAGAATTGAGTTTGCAAGACACTCAAATTCCTGTCTCCGCTCCAGCAGCACAAGGTGCTCCAACAAATTCTAGTCATAAAAAGACTATAACCGACGAAGACGACGACGAGGACTTGAAGGCTGCCATAGCTGCCAGTATGAAGGACTACCAGGATCAAGAGAGATTGAGAGAGGAACAACAGCAGCAATGGCAACAAGAACAAGAAGTAAAACATCAGCAAGAGGAGCAATCAGATTTCTACAACTACAATATTCCCAAGCCCAGCAATTTCTATAACCAACAACATGAGTACACCCAACAGCTTCCTTATGTACAGCTGGTGTCCCCAGAGGCTCATATGGAGGCACACAAGAAACAGGTAGCTAGTTTGACCGAGGAAGAAGAAGCAGATATCAACAAGTTCATCACATTAATGTACCAAATGAAGAACGACCAGAACATTCTGTATGCTCGTCTCCACGATGATAAGTTGACTGACTTGCACACCAAGGTTTGTCCGTTGAGAAGTAAAGTAACCAAAAATTTGATCTACACTGTAGAAAGGCAGAAGGCCTTTACAGAATTAAACAACAAGATCGCAGCTATTACGAGGTTGTACGAAGAACACCTTGATTCCAAATTAAAGCAAACATATGGCTACCAGCAGTCAATGCCGCCTGTTCAACTTCCTGAGATCAACGATTATATGCGTGGACCTCAGATGAACTTTGAGCAGTCTACTCCAGCTCAAGGAACTGAATATCAACAGCAGGCAGGTTATGCTCATACTGAGACTAGTGGCTATCCATCTTATCCTGAGGGTCAGCAGGCAATTCCTCAACAGCCTATTGCTCAGCATCTTAGTGGATCCCGGCCCTCTGGATATCAAGACCCCTACGGTTATGGCTCGAAACCAGTTTCTGGTCAACCCACTGGACACAGTCAGAACACACATGTTCAACATTCACCAGTGAGCCAAACCGCTACTCCATACTACTATGCAAACTACCCGCAAACTGAACAATATCCTCAAGCTCAACAAGCTCAGAAAGCTCCAGAACAGAAACATGAACAACAGCAGTCATCAGTACCAACCTTTGCTTATCCACCGCAAGAGCTGTACCCACCTGAAGGAGAAGATGATGAGGAGCAATCAAATTTTGAACTTCCTCCTTTACCTAACCAGTCTCAGAATGATTTTCTGTATCCGCCAACGCAATCTTATGATTCACCAGCAGAACCCATGTATCCTAATGACCTGACAGACCAGCAGTATGCGGTGCATCCATCAAATGGGGTACGATCTGTAGAGCCGAAGGATGATTACAGTTCTGGTGGTGCAATTGCGCCAGTTTCTGTCAACTATACTGAACAAACAGACTTACAACCAGTCGAGCCAACAAGAGAACATATTCTTAGAACAAGATCATCGGAATTGCCTCTACATGCTGTAGAACAAGCAAGTGCTAGATTCCCACCTATTGCTACTGTAGAAGAAGAATACCAAAACAGTAACAATAGCAGTGTTCCATACCCGGATGTTTCTTTTCCTATAGCACCTACACAGAACTTGCAACCACAGCAAGAACCACAGAAGAAGTTTGTGCCTGAGCCTGAACCTTTGATAGATATATAGTTGTATAAGAACACAGTGATTATATATTGAACTTGTAGAATGTTGTTTATTTCAAAATTGAAGAAGGGTGGAATTTCTTTAAAAGAGCAAAATTCGTAGAATGTGCTTTTAAAATTGACTTGAAACTACAATCTTTAAATTGTAATTATACCATTCTTGCATGTTATGTACACTCTAAATGCAACATGCTTGTCTGGATAATTAATATTTTTCAGACATTTTTTTTCATGCAGAGCATACACAGTTTAATAATTACAATTTTTCAGATGGAGTCTATTCAGATTTTTCTTCTCTTTTCCTCATTCTTTCATAGATCTTCAGCTTTTAGTTGCCCTAGTTGTTATATTCTTAATAGTCTTCTGACCTGAATAAACTCCTTCCCCTTTGAGAACCTCCCCTTTTTCCCACGAGAGCTGCCGCTTGAAGTCTTATTACAAGAGATTACTCAACCCTGTGAGTAATTTGACGTGAAAAAGTAAATACATCCTCCCTCGCCCTGTTCTGTAGTTCCCCACAGAAAGAGAGAGTCGATTGTTAGTGAAAAAATTGAGAGAAGCAAATACGATCCACGTATCCAATTTTCAAGTTATGACCCCTTCGATTGAAGTTTTCCAAGATGAACCAATTTTCGAATCCTCCCTCAAAAGTGATTCAACTATTGAAAGTATTCGCAAGTTGTCTGTATCAGTCAACAAGGCTGCTGTTTTAGGAGCCTCTTTTGTTGCGGAAAACTCGTCCTCCAATGACCAATTGGCCAAGGAGTTGATTAACAAAGCCTTGATCAATCATATTTCTGGTATTGACCACGAGGAATGTGATGCAGGCGACGAAGACTCGTTCTTTGTCTGTGATTTGGGTGAAGTCTACCGTTCTTTTGGTGTCTGGCAGCAAAAGTTGCCCCAGGTACAGCCTCACTATGCTGTAAAATGCAACACCAACTTGGAAGTGATCAAGTTGTTGGCTTCTTTGGGAGCCAACTTCGATTGTGCTTCTAAGAACGAGATCGACACGATCTTGAACTTGGGGATCAGCCCAGACAGAATTGTCTATGCTAATCCTTGCAAGACTAATTCCTTTATTAGACATGCTTCCAAGGCAAATGTCAACTTGACTACAGTTGATAATGCCCAGGAATTGCACAAATTGAAGAAATTTCACCCAGGTTGTGGAATTTTGATCAGACTTGCCACGGATGATGAAACGGCTCAATGTCGTTTGTCAACGAAGTTCGGATGCACCTTAAGTGCTGCTATTAACGAGCTTTTGCCATTGGCAAAGGAGTTAGGTTTGAACGTTAGAGGAGTCGCATTCCATGTTGGTTCTGGTGCCAAGGACTTCGACTCTATCTATAAAGCCATTAAGGATTCGCGTGATGTCTTTAACAGGGCCATCACGGAATATGGTTTCGAGATGTCCATCTTGGATATCGGTGGTGGATTTGAGTTGGAGACGTTTGATGAATCGTCTTCTATGGTTCGTTCTTCGTTGAACAAGTTCTTCCCAGCAGACTTTGTTTCCCAACACGGAATCAAGTTTATTGCTGAGCCAGGAAGATTCATGGTCTCCAACGCTTTCACCTTAGCAGCCCATATCATTGCCCGTAGAGATTTGGATTTAAATGCTACGTTTGTATCTGAAGAGGACAAGCAAGTTTCAGCCATGGTATACATCAACGACGGCGTTTACGGTAACATGAACTGCATCTTGTTTGACCACCAGAATCCGCAGCCACATGTGTTGCAGCACAAGAACAAGTTTTTCTATCATCAAGACGAAGAGAGTGGTGATCAGAAATTAATCGAAGGTGATGCTAAGGGTGAGCATCACTTTTCGATTTGGGGACCAACTTGTGACGGGTTAGACTGTGTTGCCAACAAGTGCACCTTGTCTCACGATGTAGAAGTCGGTGACTGGTTGTACTTTCCAAACTTAGGAGCCTACACCTCTGCTGCTACCACTGCCTTCAATGGGTTGGGTGGTAACTCACACACTATCTACGTTTGTTCTGAGGATTTCTGATCCAAAAGTCATATATGCCATATATACTGCAGTAATGCAAGCATGTAGTTTATTTCTGTAGTCTATCATGAAGAGAGCAAAAGTAATATAGAGTCAGAGTGGAACAGAGTTGGTTATATTTCACGTGATCCTAAGTTCCTGGAACTTGTCTAACGATTTTGTGTAGTTAAGCTGACTTCGGCAATTGAAGGGATCCAGGCTGAAGTTGATCTAGACCATTCACCGAGACAACTAGCACGACCTTTGGCTCTCTTTTCCTATTTTGTGGACGTCGGACAAAGTGGAAGACGCGAAGCGCAGGAGAGCAACGATTTTTCAGCCTCCACTGAACGTAAAATTCACAGCTCAATTCACCACGTCATCGACCGATAAAATAGTGGAAATTGAGAAGGTCTACAATTGGCCAATTTACCTTAGAGATCCATGAGCACGAATCCAAACACAGTATGGGAGACAGTCATAGTGTAAAATGGCAGTGAATAACACACAACAAGGTAGAGAAGAAAGGGAGTGCATGCACCCCAAAGTTCTCAGATTGTAGGTTAAAAATGGTACGCTGATGTCTTTCTGCAGGAAAATATCAACCAATTTATCATCATTCACGAAAAGACAGAGAGCATTTTAAGCAATCCGTCAGAGCTAAGGGATCCGTTACAAGCTTCTCTATCTGTTATAACGTTTGCAAATCCGTCCAATTGCTCTGCTTATCCTCAATAGAAGCGGTAGTCTTTACAGATTTGCCATTTTCATAAACTGCAACAAAGTATAGGAAGAAGAAAGTAGCAGAGCGTTTCCAGATAATCACTACAGATAACAGAAAGGACAGAAATAAAGCGACGAAAGACCTATTTTCACAAGCGAATCTAAGTACAAGTAGCATATTACAATATATCTACGTGACGCTATCATAAACACACAATTACCATACAATAGTCTACTACCACACAATAACAATACGTACTATGTCTCAACAGGAGGCCATCAACAACGCGAATCAAATCAGCAATGCTCTCAACGCGCTCCAGCAGAAGAATCCCAAACCGAAACGGGACTTGTCCATCTACGTTATGGAAGACGGAACGACAATCAACACCCAGGAAAGAGCCATTTCTACCATAGAGCCTCCAGCCACATTCAAGCCTACTGATGAACAGCTTTTCTTGCCCAATGGATTGCCCAACTGTGCTTTTCTCAAGGACCATTTTTTCCGCGAGGGTAGGCTTCATGAGGAACAGGCAATTCGGATTGTCAGAGCTGCTACAGAGCTCTTGCGAAAGGAGCCAAATATGCTCCATGTGCCTGCTCCTGTAACCATATGTGGCGACGTCCATGGCCAATACTACGACTTGATGAAGCTCTTCGAAGTTGGAGGCAACCCAGAAAGTACGGCGTACTTGTTTCTAGGCGATTACGTTGACAGAGGCTCGTTCTCTATTGAGTGTCTTGTCTACTTATACGCATTGAAGTTGAACTACAATCTGACCTTCTGGATGTTGAGAGGTAACCATGAATGCAAGCATTTGACTGAATACTTCACATTCAAGTCTGAGTGCTTGCACAAGTACTCTGCCGAGTTGTATGAAGAATGCTTGACGTCGTTTAACGCCTTACCGTTGGCTGCAATCATGAACAACCAATTCTTTTGTGTCCACGGAGGTTTGTCTCCAGAGTTGAAGACGCTTGCAGACTTGGAGCGACTTGATCGTTTCAGAGAACCGCCCACAAAAGGGCTTATGTGCGATCTCTTATGGGCCGATCCCACAGAAGAATATGATGAAGACAATATGGATCAAACGTTTGTCAGAAACACCGTTCGTGGCTGTTCCTACGCATTTACATACAAGGCATCATGTCAGTTCTTGGAGCGAACGGGCTTACTTTCGGTGATCAGAGCCCATGAGGCCCAGGATGCTGGCTACAGAATGTATAAACGAACAAAGACTTTAGGATTTCCATCTTTGTTAACGATGTTTTCTGCTCCAAACTACTTGGACACGTACAACAACAAAGCTGCAGTGCTCAAATACGAGAATAACGTGATGAACATCCGTCAATTCAATGCGTCACCACATCCCTACTGGCTTCCACACTTTATGGATGTATTTACGTGGTCGTTGCCGTTTGTTGGTGAGAAAGTTACAGACATGTTGGTTTCGATATTGAATATATGTACTGAAGAAGAGTTGGATGAAGAGACTCCGTTGGCTGAAGAGGCGATCATGCAGAATGCTAGCGCTGTTTCCACATATCCAGGACAAGCACCAGGTGCGGTATCGCTGGTACAGACTAATCCTCCTACTACAGAGCAAGAGGAGGATTCTCTCGATGCCAAAAAACTCGCATTACGTAATAAGATCATCGCTATAGGCAGAATCTCAAGAATGTATCAAGTATTGAGACAAGAATCTGAGAATGTTGCACACTTGAAAGAGTTGAACAGTGGATCACTTCCCAAAGGCTCATTGTTGAATGGAGCTGATGGCTTGAAGAAGACCATCACCAGTTTCGAAGAAGCCAGAAAGGCTGACTTAGTCAATGAGGCTTTGCCACCAACTGCAGAAGAGTTCAGAAAGATAGAAGAAGAACGTGGAGAGAGAGCCAAGCGTGAGATTGAGAGGAACGACAACCCCAGTCCTGTTTTTCTGAGATTGATCAGAAGGTTGTCGTAGAGGCATTTTTATACTCGTATTTATTGCAGTTGTCATATAGACATCACGAAAAATGAATTGTAGTGGAAGTAGTTGTAGAGATGGAGGATATGATAATTGAAAAGTGAGAATTCAACAATATCGCTTTCACTTTATTCTTCCAATTCAATTGCAAATCCTTCTACTGGTCAGTACCTTATCATTTTATCATCTGTTCTCTTTTGTCCTATTTTTATTTGCTTCTCTTATCCTCTCTTATCTACCCCATGGTGGTATTGCTGGAAGTTCGTGTGCACACCACAGACCGAGGAATTGTGGTTGCAGGACTGTACAATTTTTTGGATTTTTCGAGACACGATGGAATGGTGTGCTACATTACCTGTTAAAGAGGAAATTGACATTGCTAAGTTGGGGCTCTGACGAATACCAGCATTGTTGCATAATCCATAGATTTTTGTCATATTTTCACATTTCATTTTTCAACTCAATTTTTCAACTCAATTTTTCAAACGTTCTTATGGGTCCCAAGTCCAGAATAATACACGAACAACCGAACATCGAAAACACCATCCCGGCATCGCTCTATCAGGCTGCGTCTCCAGAGCGGTTTTCCTTAGAAGATGATGATAAGTTTGTCATCTACGGTGGAGGAAACTCGTATGCTGTTCAGGTGCTACAGAACGATCCGTCTCAGGAACTTATAGTGTGTACTGAGTTGGAGCTGGTGGACTACACCAACGTGTCGCTCTTTGTACTCAATACATCGTTGATAGTGTGGTTCAACTCAGCCGACTTGGGTCTCGAGTTGCCCTACCAGAGCATTATACTACATGCCTTGCATACTCTCAGCGAAGATACTTTCCTATACTTACAAATCTTGTCTAATGAATGTATCACTAGCATACCTCTGGGAACAACGGAATTCGTCCCTAGCATCGAGATCAGGATCGTCAAGAATGATAAACCAGGTAATCCAGTAAACGACAATCCTTTGTTAGTGCATAACCCCAACTCTTCTATTGAGACTGTCTACGAAGCCATGTCCAAGTGTTCAGCATTTCATTTTGACTCGGATTCTGAAGACGAAGGTAGCGCGTATGCATTTGACAGTGCAGAACAAACTCCAGCTCTTGAAATACCCAGCCGTTGGTTAAATAACAATGTAGACGATATGGACTCTGATGAAGCATTGCTTAGAAACACTGGCATAGCAGACGACTTGGAAATTGACGATGTTGACGAAACTGGCAACATCAGCGAGGTCGCTGCCATGCATGTAGATGTTGGATATGCCTCCATAGCCGGTAGCATACGGAAGAGAGACGAAGACGACGTTTCTATAGCTAAAGCTAGAAGGGTGGAATAGTATAGCATGTACATAGGATAATAGAATTTTTTCAAAACTCAAAAGAAGAAAAGGAAGATTCCTCTCACTTTCAACTCAGTCAAATTCGGTAGAATAGCATTACAAACTTCATTAGTATTATAATCATTAGAGCTGTCAGTGACCATTCTGCAATACATTCGCTTTCCTCTAAAATCGACACGGGTGCAAAAAATGCGGATCTACTATCAGTCGGAAACCTTTAATTCACGTGAATATTCCATAATAAGTTCCCCGGATATCTTTATCCCTCGACCTACCGGATTAAAATTGATAGCCATCCGCAGCACACTTATGCTTACCATATTTCTGTTATTCACCCATCTCGTTGTTTCAGTTTTGGCTCAACTGATTATACCTCATCGAATCGGTTTTGTTTGTTCCCCTGCCTTGCTGCTTTGTCATTCGTTGTAAACTGCTAGGCACAGCCAACAAGGCTGAAGCCATCACTGATCTTACAAATATTTCACTTTCCCCATGAAGACGGCTGATGACAAACTTAGGTACAAAAACCATTTTTTCAAACTTGGCCAAGGCAGAGTAATTGCTGGCAACGACTCTGACTACTGGAAAGTACTATGGACTGAACCAGATAACTCGGATGATATCTTCGAACTTTTGACTTCGTACGATATCAGAACTATCCGGGACCAGAACAGGGTCAACTACCTCGTTATGATCCATGTTCTCTGTACGCAAATTATAGCCACAGCTCGAGATTCAGAGTTCCCCAGTCTGAAGTCGCCCCTTTCAATTCGACAATTGCTCACTTGCATCCGTTTACTTGTAAAGCTCATACCATTTCTCTATGAGATACCAGAATATACTCAAGACATCGAGCCCAAATTGTTCTGGGTAGAGAACTTTGATCCTTTGGTGTTTATTAAACCCTCCACATTTGCATCGTTGTCCTCTACGACACCCCAGCCTTGTCTAACAAAAGAGTCTATAAATAATGTTACTGCTGTTCAGCTCATTCGAGCACTAGTAGACTTGCTCTTCATAAGAACTTTCACCATAGACGTCCCCAGATCCAAGTCCAACAAAATTCTTAGCGTGTGGGAGCCTGGTATCGGAACTTCGTCGAAGTACCTAGCTCCGAACTTGATCATAGATAGCAATAGAGCCGAGGTGTTGAAGCTACTTCTCACCTTATGCTCCAGCACTTTTTACAATACGCCTTCGGAAGTCGTTTCCGCCGGGTCCAAATTCATGACTTTGCTTGTCACTTCAACTCCACGTGTTGAGCTATTGACTTTGGTGTGCTCGTTGACCAATTTGGTTTGTAGGTCCACTAGAAGCTCTCCTGAAGATAATGCCTTGTCCTACCCCAGCAATAGCCAACTCACAGAAATGAGACATTTGACCGTAACATACTCAATTCAGTTGCTAACAGCAATGGTTGTGTACCCTCTTCCGTCCCAGGAAAAATTGGACTTCTTGAAGGAAACAGACTTGATGTCGACTTCAAAACCAGGTAACTTGGCTAGACTATACATGGGTAAGCTTCATAAGGACCAAGAGCTCGTTTTCTTAAGCACTAACTTGATTGCAATTCTCAAGCTACCTGTAGTCACTTCGAAGGACGTAGAATCTTCCAAATTTAATATCATAAAATCCGGAAACCAGCCCTCTCTCTGGGCAACAGAAGCCACCATGTTGATTTGGGAGTTAATCCAATGCAACAAGAAGTTCAAGACCTTGATATGTGAACAGTGTCTTCCAGAACTATTGGTTGTTTTGTTCTATTACATTTTTGCCTTCCACAACAATGTTCAGCATAAGAACTTGGTGAGAATATGCGCATACTTGATGTTGTACTGTTCATCGGATAAAAACTTGGACTCCATCTTTGAGCCAATGGATCTCAAATTATATGAAATGCTCCCAACTAATTATAAAACTAATCCGGCTCCTATTACAACCAGAGATTTTCTCGTCACCCAGATATGTAATTTACTCATATACATGCAAACTCCACAGTCTACCTACACATATGGGGCTACTCTTACTTCTTCTCCTTTGATGGTAACTACGTTGGTGGAAATACTTTACAATTTGATTCCTCCAATTGCCAGCAAAAGTTTAGAAGCTACTAATGACCCAACCAAGAAGTTAACCAACAGCAATCCTAATGGTGGTTTATCGTATTCCACTTGTTCCGCCATCAACTTGTTGATTGGCAAATATTCGTCTCGGACTTTCTTGCAAGAAAAGTCCATTCACTCGGATTTGTTGGCCCTTTTGATAAGAGCAGTGTGTACAGCGGCCTTGAAGTATCCGAAGTCATCCAGAATGCTATTGTTCTCAATTTTGAAAAATGCTAAAGTATACGACCAGGTATGGAATACCATCTATAGTTTCCGTACAGAGTATTTCAACGGAAATAAGTTGAATAGAATTGATGATGGAGAAGAGGGTCTGACTAATGAAGAAACTGCGGAAGAAAACGAAAACTTGTTGTCTGTTGTGGATTCTAATAATTCAGAAAGATACAGGCCTGAATCGGAACTTGCGGACTCCGGATCTCCACAGACTCGAAAGAATTCCATGTATGGCATTGGCACCCATCCGATGACTATCCCAGAAGAATCACAACAATCGGATGTAGAAGAAGAGCTTGAGGCTTCATTAAGACCAAAACTTCCTACTGGAATGTCTGAAAGAGCCAGAGAAAAATTGCCCAAAGAAAGTTCTCTCAAAAGATCATGGGGAGGGAACGATTCTCTTAGAATATTGCTAACTATTGTTATTCCTTACTTGAAAGTTGTTTTAAAAGAAATATGGTCAAGCAAGGATGGTCCTACTGTGGATAGCTACTTATTGGTTGAACATATTGAGAAGGCGGACTTTGATGATTTACTCGAACGAAGCAAAACCCAGATCAACTATGATTTTCTTCCCGATAAGCCACTCGATAAGTTGAAATTCAACTGGAGTCATCTTTCATTGGGTTGGTACATTTCGTTACTAGGTGGAGCAATCTATAACTCCGTCGACAGTGTCAAAAACTACACAGGAAATAACAACAAGATTATGAAGAATATCACTACGTCCATAGCATCTGTTAGCAAGTTGACTTCGAGCTGGACTGGATTCATGAAGCATTCTACTATTGCCTATTCAGCCAATGATTCTGCCGAAGTTGCAGAATGGGTTAAATCGTCATTGACTGCAGTCAATCAATGGAATCATACGGATGTAAAGCTTTTCAAGATTGAAACTTCCAGCAGCAGCTTCTTCGGAAAATTAGGATCGGTCAATGAGGCTGTGCCTGGCACTCCTGGTGGAGTTAATGACATGGCAAATCTGATTGTAAGGAGATTAAGTGACTTCCGGTTAAACAATAGTAGCAGAGGAAGTATTAGTTCGGTACACTCTGGATTAACAACTCCAGTAGAGGAGCAGGAACAGTATTTCCCCAAATTTAGTGCAAGAAACTCCATCACAAGTCTCCACTCTCTCAATGCGATGAATAGATCAAGAAGTGCAACTCCTAGAAACTCAATGAGTAATTGACGGACATTACGAACTCTCTACTTATAGATAAAATATAATGCGATTTTCCTTTAATTTACATGGTCTGTATGTATTGTACAATTTATCTAACGTCTACCCTTTCTTCCCTTTTTTTGCACCAATTCGAACCCGTCATCATCTACAATTGGTCCCTGCGGCACTTCATCAACTTCCATGGCATCTACATCCATTTGAGTGGCATCTACTTCTTCTTCTTCTTCATCTTCTTCATCTTCGTCGCTGTCAGAAACACCTGGATTGTTAGGATCTTCTTCTACGTTCACTTTATGAGCATTTGTTTTTATAGCTTGCTTGGCCGACCATTTTTCGTACAATTCGTCGATCTGAGCATATTTTTCAAGTGAAACATCCTTATAAAATTTCATGACAAGTGCCGCAACTTCCAAGGCGGAATCGTTATCGATTTCAGTGTCAAATTCGTCTACCATGGCATATAACAAGGTTTCTTCTATCAACTGGATATCAACAGCCTTTTCGTCAAACAAGTCTATAACAACACCGGAGAGCCAATCTCTTTTTTCACCTGATCTTGGACCACCCCAGGAATTTTCCACTGCTGTGTTCAATTCCTCCCACTTGTAAATGGCCATGCACACACCAAGTTCAAACTTGGCTTGTTGCTTTTCGACGGAGAACTTCAAAGACTCTACGCCTTCTGTAACTTCCACATATTCGGTAGGATCTATGGCATTCATTTTTACAAAGCAGGCTAATATGACCTGAGGGTGTAAGCAATTCGAGGTGAGTTTATCGAATATACTGGAGTACTCATCGGTAAATTTTTATGTGGTATATGCAGGTGTTGCTGCACGCATATATTCTGCAACAATAATTTTTGCAACCTGTCTCGCTAGCGAAGTCTCACTAAGGCTCATCAAATCATTCCAGCTATGCTATTGTCTCTCTTTAGAACTGAAACAACTTCCTCTTGAGAAACATGAAGTCTGATTTGTCTGTATCTCTCCCCTGGAATATTTTGCTGTGTCAACACTCCACCTTCGACGAGCTCATTGAGAATACGTTTAAAATGGCTAATTCTAACATCTGGAACTCCACTAGAGAGATCAAATATGTCACTAGCATAGAGAAAGTTAGAGAGAGTAACGTTTGGCTCGGATACTTTCAACCACAGAGTACTTTCTTGAGTAGTGAACATCTGCAAAGATTGCTTCATTTCATCGATGACATCGCCAAGGCTGTTTTCTCCAAGTCCCGATCTTCTCATCCTCAACACTACAGCAACGAGAAGCAATTTCGAGCCAAATGGCAACAGCTCCAAATACTTTGCCAAGGGTGAATTGATCGATTCGTTAATGGCTTTCGCGATGTGAGGGATCTGGACATTGTAAATCTCGTCTTCTGCAACAAGCTTTGCATTCTTCTTTTCAATATACTCTTGTTCGGCAATTTCCACTGCTCTTCTACATATCAGTAACACTCTTCTGGCATCTCCTCTCACTCTGGAAACGTTTCTTGATGCAAAACCAACTGCATCATCTTTGATGGCTACTTTCTGTTTGCTTTGCTCGGTAAGCATCTTGAGCCTTTGTGCAATGATTTCGCCCAACTGATCGTATGAATATGCGTGAAACTCGACTCTTGCTAACCCAAGTCTGGATGAAATTTTGTTGGAAAGAACACGTTCTGGTAAATCCAACGTGTTTGCGATAGCGATTACAATCAATTTAGATGAGGCATACGTAGGCCAGTTGAAGAAGTTATACATCACGTTCTGTTTCTGCGTAACAATCTGATCCAATTCGTCCATAACTACAATGAGAGGCTTTCTCTTGGCGTCATTCTTGAAATAATTTTCCAAGAACAAGGCTGCATTGGCAGCTGTAACTTTCACTCCACTAATCTTTTCCCAAAGTTGCTCATATGCAACAGCAGGAGATAGCAACTTCAATCCATTAATCTCCAAAAAGTCAAATCCACCGGTGAAATCTTCTTTCAATTGGTTAATTACTGCTCTTACTACAGCAGTTTTGCCAACTCCTGGAGTTCCGCATACATAAATAGAACAACCAGTTTCTTGCTCTATGGCATTCATCAAACTGACGTAAATCGAGGCAAACTGCTCTTCTCTACCAATTAGGTGCGATATTACCTGCGAGGAGTGTAATTTCTCCTTGATTTCTTTAAAGGCCTTTGAGCTAGTATCAAGATTTTTTATAAAATTTCCAGATTTCTTTTGTATCTTGAGAGTGGATAATATATTGGTATGTTTCTTGGGGGATGTACGAACTTTGAACTTTTGCCTTGGGCTCGAGCTTGGCAGAGCCAACACACCATCCATGAACTCTTTGATCTTCTCTTGATTTGTAAGTCTTGGTTTCTTAGCAGTTGACTTAGTCCTACTTGGAGTCACAATTCTCTTTCGCTGTCTTGTTGGTCGTTTTGTTGTATTCTCAATCTGGAATTCTTCATCCGATTCTGAGACTTCAGCCTCATCTGAGTCGAGATCGTCGGATGCAGATGTTGAAAGATCGACCTCATCTGAGCTTCCGTTGCCGATCTGTTCCTCTATGTATTCGTCGTTGTCACCATCATTTCTCACTTTGACATCTTGGGAATCTTGGATATGTTCGTCTTCTTCGTTTTCCTCGATAATTTCTTCTTCAATTTCCTTACTTTCTACAGTGATATCAATTTTTTTGGGAGACTTTCTCTGTGGCGACCCCTTTTTAAGAGATTTCTTTGTTCGTTTCGTGTCAGTAGTTCCTGCTCTTATCGTCCCCCTTTTTGCCACAGTGAGACTTTCTCCATCTTTATCTGTGCTATTTATTTCATTTTCTTCATCATCCTCTTCATCTGTAAAGTTTTTCTCTAACCGCACTTCCGCATTCATTTTAACCTTTCTAGCTTGAGGGGTCTGTTTAGGAGTTTTAGTTCTCTGTACAGTTTCTGTTGCTTCTCCTAAAAAGTCCACAAATGCATTCGGGTCGTTTTCAAATAATACACACAAGTCTCTGTAATTGATTACTTCAGTGATATTGTCCCCTTCAGAACTGCAGGCACGCCTAGCCATGAATGTATTGGAAGCATTTGAATCGTCGATGACTATGTCTTCGAACTCATGATACGACAACACGTTGACCTTGTCAACGATTTCTGATACGAAAATCTCTTCTAAATAGACTGTCAAGAATAACTCGTTCTTGTTTAGCTTGCTTTTATCGGCATATTCTGGGACATTTGGAAGGTCTTCGAACACAATATCTTCCATACGTATGAACCATGTGACTACTATTTCTATGAAGTTCACTATCCCAAATTTGATTTCTTTGATAAACGCAACTTCAGGCTTGTCTGCTCCTTTTTGTTGAACCAAGACGGTGTCACCGGTTCTTAGCACCATTCCATCGGTTTCTCTTCTGAGCAGGAGCACTGGCAGGGCTATAGACTTATCACGTCTAGATCTTCTGGTTGTGGAAGCAGAGCTTGCAGATCCATCAGCAGACCCCTGCTCTAGCACAAAATTGTACAATCCAAGTTCTTTCTGGTTCGAAGCCATTGCTGAAGTTGTATCGTTGAACGTCTTGAGGCGTGTAGAAATGATTGATATAACAAACGTTTGAAAATGAAAGTAATATCCAAACCTATTCGATTTGGAGTGCAGACATTCAATTTTATTTTCGCGCCCTTGCCAAAAACGGGATTCTTGTTGCAAAAGAAGTAGAGAATCTCTACTTGCTAAAAATGGCTTTTTCTTTCTGAGGAAGTGTAAATAAGTAAGAAGTAGAAGTACTAGTTTTAAATACTCAATTGTGATATTAACCAAAGAAATCAGATATATATATAAATAGATACAGTGTGATCAGATTCATATGGACTCACTGTTTCCAGCTCTGCAGATGAGTTGTATTAATTAGTAGCGAAAGCATGCTTATAACAATCTAGTATTGTGGACAAAGTTTAAAGATGTCTCTTAGACCAGCAAGATTGTCTAATTGAAAACCGGACATACGTACTAAGGGATATTCTTTTCCAGTATTTTACAGAATTAGTATATATTGTGGATAAATTGCAAATTTAGTGAAATATAGTAATGCCCAATAAAAGTAGAATTTAGAAGATAATAGAAGAATTGAAGAGAGGAGCCATTGGCAATGGCTCCATGAATTATGGACTATGGCTGAGCGCTGGCTGCAACAGATCATCCATGAAATGCAGATTATGAAAACTATTTGTAGAGAAGAATAGGCTCCCCGATATTGTTGATTTCGTCTAAATTTAGACGTAAGTCAAACGCCTTAGACAAGATGATCTTGAAGATCTTCTGAACATTGATGGAATGGCTGGTAGAACAGAAAATGACGGGAGCCTTCATGGCCCTGCCAAACTTCTTGGCCTGCAGGGTGATTTCGACTTGATCCTGGTACGATAAGTCTATGAACTGGTCGTATTTGGTCCCTATAAGAAAAGGCAAGGCCGTTTTGTTGAACCCGCGCACTTGTCTGTACCACTCCTTGATGGAGTTTAAAGTTGATTTTCTCGTCAAGTCAAACATGAAAAGGATAGCTACAGCGTCATTGGATACAAGAGGAAGCATGTTGATGAACTCCTTCTGTCCACCCAAGTCCCATATTGAGAAGGTGATGGTTGTGTTTCTGATCTGGATCTTTTTGTCCATGAAATTGACTCCTAGCGTTTGGATATAGTCTTCGTCAAACGATCCCTCCACGTATTTAACCATCAAGGATGTCTTGCCTATCTGGGAATCGCCAATGAGTCCGATTTTCAATGCAACTCTGCAATCAAACGTTAGTATAGATAGATTGGTACATTCAACACATTTCAATTTCAACAAAGCTGACATTTTCTAATCCAATGTGCCTGCTTTAAATGTTGTAATAATTGATTTTGCTGTTTTGGTTGGTTCCATCCGGTACTTTAAAGCTTGGAGCCCGAATGAAGAACTGCAATCTCTGCTTCTACTTACTGGTTATTCTGGCCATGCTGGTTGTCGTCCATTGTGGTGACAGCTTGTGTGTATCTTTGAAGCAGCACTGCTGTGGTTGTCTTCCCTTGTTTGTTTATTAGAAGACTACGGTTTGGAAGACGTGATTTGGTCTCGTGGATCTGAATCGGGTAAAGGGTTTGTTTACATGTATGTCGTCGGACAGAGGCAAGAATGTCGCTGTGCTACCAGCTTAGAGTGCGGGTAGAAGCTAAAGCTGAATGTCGCGGCAAGGAACAGATTCCTGGGGCTATCTGGAGCTTTTCCCGAAGTGTTCAATTATTGTGTGCGCCAGAGAGGTATACAGTGCTGACTGGAGAACTTTCAAATTCCGCTATCCGCGCCATTCCATGACTTAGGGCTGGAACCCTATTCTGTGCGACTTTCCCGTGCGCGTTCCTCGAGTCACACACTCCCTAACTAACGCAGCATCTCCCATATGCCATCTCCCGTCTTTCTATGCAAATGTGTACAGTATGCACACCCATAAACTAAGATTCCTGCAGAAGAGCCACGCTCGCTAATTTGCTAGCAGACTTCTACTCGCCATAGTTAAGCTGTGAGCCCCAGGCTTTGTGCACAGCACACTACCCAGAGTGAAAATCTCAAGGCACAAACGTCGCAGGAAATTTTTCATCTGTAGGTTTGCTAGGGAAGGGAAAAAACTTCATTGAAAAAATTTAACTACGTCTTTTTCGTTTTGAAGGTTTTGAACACACAACACCTATAACGTATATATCAATATGGCTGTCGGTAAGAACAAGAGATTGTCCAAGGGTAAGAAGGGTTTGAAGAAGAAGGTCGTCGACCCATTCACCAGAAAGGATTGGTTTGACATCAAGGCCCCATCTACCTTCGAAAACAGAAACGTTGGTAAGACCTTGATCAACAGATCCACCGGTTTGAAGAACGCCGCCGATGGTTTGAAGGGTCGTGTTGTCGAAGTCTCCTTGGCTGACTTGCAAGGTTCCGAAGACCACTCCTACAGAAAGATTAAATTGAGAGTTGACGAAGTCCAAGGTAAGAACTTATTGACCAACTTCCACGGTTTGGACTTCACTTCCGACAAGTTAAGATCCTTGGTCAGAAAGTGGCAATCTTTGGTTGAAGCCAACGTCACCGTCAAGACCTCTGACGACTACGTCTTGAGAGTCTTCGCCATTGCCTTCACCAAGAGACAAGCCAACCAAATCAAGAAGACTACCTACGCTCAATCCTCCAAGTTGAGAGAAGTCAGAAAGAAGATGATTGAAATCATGCAAAGAGAAGTTTCCAACGTCACCTTGGCTCAATTAACTTCCAAGTTGATCCCAGAAGTCATTGGCCGTGAAATTGAAAAGTCCACTCAAACCATCTTCCCATTGCAAAATGTCCACATCAGAAAGGTTAAGTTGTTAAAACAACCAAAGTTCGACTTGGGTGCTTTGTTGGCCTTGCACGGTGAAGGTTCCACCGAAGAAAAGGGTAAGAAGGTCAACGCCGGCTTCAAGGATGTTGTTTTAGAATCTGTTTAAGTCCACTAGTGATTTTACTTCTCAATTGTATTTTGTTAGACTTGATCAAGAGAGGGATACAAGTAGACTTTTTATTAATTATAAAATAGCATGTTAAATATAAAACAAATTTCAATATAAACTAATTTACTAGCTGTATGATAAGGATATGTAATGTTTATTACAGTGGTCGTTGTACTCACGTGATAGAATAGGTGAATTATATGGGTGCCAACAAGCTGAACTGTAGGTGGGACGAGTAGTACTGAATACCTGCTGTATACCCTTGGTGTCTGAGATTTGAACATGCCTATCATTTATGGCTCGTTTTACGTTCTGAAGAGTATATTCAGCTTTCCAATTTTTCAATTCTACACTATTCGCTATCACTTCAAATATTATTGAAACAAATCTGGATATCCTCAATTCCTGGTATACTTTATCTAATTAACAATACTAGCGTTATTATCATTTGTTACACGTCGTATTCAGATAGTCCAACATTGCCACTTGGTTCCAATCTCAATTGCTAGGAATTGATAAGAAATGTTGCGAAATTTGAAAAATCCTTTAACTATCGAGAATATAAAATATTTAGAAAATAATCTCCTCCACAGAAGTCTCCTAGTTTCTCCAAATGCCTTTAACTGTCATTCCAGTATTCGAGATGGCCAAGGCAAAGACAGCAATAGTGGCTTGCTGCCAGAGTATGCAATCGTGTCTCCCTTTCCGTCTCCCTTTGCCCTGTTTGTCCACTCCGCTTCCAATGCTGCGGCACGGATGTTATCATGAAATTCTGTGTCAATGCACAGAATGCAAAAACAAGGGGCTGCTAGAAACAATCGGAGATTCTGCAGGTTATGATGTAACTTGCAACTCATCACCATGGAAGTGTTGCATTGACGTCGGACAACCTGCAAAACGCCAGAACTTGGTTCCAGTTGAACCTCATCATTTTGCATGTTAGCCTGACTCTCCAAGCCAGGAACTGGCAATTTCATTCATCATTTTATTCTGTCACAGTCGTTTCCTTCTATAGCTCCAATTTCTTTGAATCCTTCCCTTTCTATTCTCGGAACTTGTGCAATTGACGCGTGCAATTCCAGCTACTGGGCTTAAGGGAATAGAAATGGTACGTGCTTTGCTTTCGAGAAGTAGTATAGGCTTTGTAGCCTACCCCGAATTTCAGGTTATGGAATCGAGAGGCTACGACGAATTGCCAGGTTGAACTAAAGATTGAGTTGCCAAATAATGTCGAGGCAATGCCATCAACAACTTTTGGAGGTTGTGATTCGAATCTTTTTAATGGAGCCTTGAAAAGGTACTACTTCACTTCCATTCTATTATCATTTCAGTACTAACTTCTCAGGATCAAAATCATATCAATACGCTTAAGGCAGACGCCGCGAACGTAGCGGAAAAAGTCAACGGTGTACTCAACAGTAATGGCACAGACAAGAATGCCTATCCTGCTAACCAAGCTGGTTCTGCTGGATCAGATATTCCTAGAACGTTTGACCCAGCAGCCGGTTACGCTCCTCCAGTGCCTCCTAAAGATGCACCAGCCGTAATAGCAGAAGAACTAAAGAACACAGGCGAGCAATTGCTGCACAGTTCACTCCCAAAGGCAGTTAACCAAGCTTCCAATGTGAATCAACAGCAGACACCTATTTATCAGGCGCCCGTTTCTTCTCTTCCTGCTGCACCAATTCAAGATAGAACTGATTCAATTCAGGCTGACCAATCGCAAGCATCTAGATCTAGTTCAGCTTCGACAGCAAATGTGCAACCAACTTCTGGCTCTACTTCCAGAAGCTCCGTTCCAGCTGCTAAGGCTCCAGTATCTAGAACCTCTTCAATTCCAGCTGTTATTACTAACCCATTAAAGAAGATTACTTCGAAGACTTCTTCTGAAAAATCTCATTCTTCTAAAAAGGAAGCTCCTCGTAATTCTATTTCCAAAGAGGCTCTTCCTGAAGTTGCCTCTATTTCCAAAGAAGTACCCCCTACTTCAGAAAAGCATCCTAAAGTTAGTATAAGAGACAACACCACTTTCTCGTGGAAAAACGTCGGCTCGTGGGATTATTCCAGTCCAACTGATAAAGAGGCTGCCTTAAACACTTCTAAAGTCATTGAAGCTTATGTCAAGGATCACTTCTATGGTGACTGGTACTGGAATTGCTCTTTGATTGTTGGTACTTGTTTTTTCTCGTGGCTTGGAGCTAAATGGGGCGGAGGGTTCTTGTCTCTTATCGTCGTTCTCTTGTTTACCAACTCCATCTACCGTTCTGAATTTAGAAGATTCAATAGGGACATTAGAGATGATTTGGCCAGAGTCAATGCTATCAACCGTTTGGATAACGAAGCTGAAACCATGGAATGGTTGAATTCTTTCTTGGACAAGTTCTGGGTCATTTATATGCCTGCCATGTCAGAAATGGTCTTGACCATTGCTAATGGTATCTTGAAGGATTTGGCCCCTGGTTTTGGTATTGAGAAATTATCTTTGGATGAATTTACTTTGGGTTCGAAGGCTCCAAGAATAAACTCAGTGAGATCGTACCCTAAGAAGGCTGAAGACCATATTGAAATGGACTGGGACTTCTCCTTCACGCCTAACGACACTGACGGAATGACCAAGGCCGAAATCAAGAAAAAGATCGACCCTAAGGTTGCATTGGGTGTTACCATCGGAAAGGCTTTCATCTCCAAGTCTTTTCCAGTTTTGGTTGAGGATATGTCTATGACTGGGAGGTTGAAAATCAGATTAAAGTTGAGTCAAAACTTCCCCCACGTCAAGATTGTTTCAGTCCAATTCTTGGAAGCTCCTACCATTGAATACGGTTTCAAGCCTATGGGTGGTGACACTCTTGGTCTTGATATTATGTCGTTCATTCCAGGTTTGAGAACTGTCGTGAACGGTGTCATCCACTCCATCCTTCGTCCTATGTTCTACGCTCCCAACTCATTCGATGTTGATGTCGAAGAAATTTTGGCTGCGCAATCGAACGATTCTATTGGTGTAATTGCCGTTACCGTTTTACGTTTGCAAAAGTTGAAGAAAGGTAACCCTACTAAACCAAACAGTATTAATCCATACGTCCAGCTCAAAATCTCTAACAATGCTAGCATTAACGAGAAGACTAGTGTCAAGAAGCTTATCAATGATCCTGTCTACAATGAAACCAAGTACTTGTTGGTTAACCAATTAGACGGTAACCACTTGAACTTCAACGTTTTCCATCTTCTTGAAGACAAGGCTGACGATCAGTTGATAGGAAATGTGGATTTCCAGTTGGCTGACTTGTTACAAGAAGAAGCCCACAACAACGTAATCAAGACTTTAACTGAAAGTGGAAAGGCAGTTGGTAAGATCGAGTTCAATTTGAAGTACTTCCCGGTACGTGCACCTTTGGTATTGGAAGATGGAACTAAGGAGCCTATTTTAGATGCTGAGGTTGGTATCTTGAAGTTGAACTTGCATGAAGCTAGAGATTTGGATATATCAGGCTCAGTTCTTGGTGTTTTGAACCCCTATGCTGAGATTTATGTTAATGATGAGTTGGTTAAGAAATGTCGTAGATTGAGAAGAACCAATGAACCATCTTGGGGCCAATCACTTGAATCTTTAATCACTCAGCAGTCTGAAACGACCGTCCAGGTCTTGATTAAGGACTCTGTGGATGACACTATTGTAGCTAAATTGAATTCCAATTTGCAAGATTTAGTCTTTGAAACTAGTAGAGGTCAGGAATGGATTGAAACAGAGCCAGTGACTGAAGGTGGCCCAAGGCCACTTGTGAGAATCACAGCTAACTGGAAAGCTGTCAAGATTGACGATACCTCTATTGTCAAATCCCACGAAAACGCTCCTATTGGTGGTTTAAGATTACATTTGCGTTCAGCCAAATCTCTCAAGAACTTGGAGGCAGTTGGATTGGTTGATCCGTATGTCAGAGTTTTGTTGAATGGTAAGTTGAGAGCAAAAACAGCCACATTCGAAAATACCCTCGATCCTTTGTTCAATTCAGCATACTTTTTACCAGTTGCCAACGAACATCAGCATTACTTGCTCCAGATCATGGATGAAGAACCTGAAGGTAAGGACAGATCGTTGGGTACTGCTGCTGTTCACATTGGAGACTTCCTAAAGAGAGACCAGAATGGGTACTTCTTACCACATGATGGTGCTGATACTATTCTTGAGCAACCAGTTATCTTCAATGGTCAACCTACTGGTACTATCTATTACTCTGTTTCCTTCATTCCTGCCATTCCAGTATATTCCTTGTCTCAGATAAAGAACAAGGAAGCTTACTTGGAAGAAGTCAAAGAGAAAGAAGCTGCAGCAATTGCTAAGCAAGCAGCGGATGAAAAACTCTTTAAAGAAAAGCCAAACGAATATGAATGGATTGAAGTGGAAGAAGAAGAAGTAGTCGAGCCAAAGAAGGTTCAAATGGATTTGGATTCTGCCATCAAGTACAGATCCGGAATCGTTTCTGTTCATTTGTTGGGTGGTTCGTTTGAAAAGTCTGACGTCTATGTTCACACATTGTTTGATGAACAGGCTTACTCTTCAGGAGTTTCTCCTAAATCGGAAGGTAACCGCTTATCGGTTCCATCTACTGGTGACGGTTTTGTTAGAGACTTACCTCTTTCTAAGTTGATCATTAGAATTGCCAAAAAGGTTGAAGTTGACTTTGAAAGTGATATAATTGCCGAACAGATATTTGACACTTTAGATATATTAAAGAAATCATATTCTAAGCCCATTACCTTGAGAATCCAAGACAGAAATCAAATCAAGCTTCAATTGGAATTTATTCCTTCCGACGTTCAATTGAGACCTTTGGATACCGTATTGGATATTGGTAAGGTTAAGCTTGAAGTCATCGGTGCGGACAACTTGAAGTCCGTTGACACGAACGGAAAGTCAGATCCTTTGTGTGTAGTGAAGTTGGACGGTAAAGAAATCCTCAAGACAGACAAGAAGAGAAAGACTTTGAGTCCAGTTTGGAATGAAAGCGTTGATTTCTCCTTACTTTCGAGATCTAGACAATCTATTGTCTTAGAAGTATACGATTGGGATTACACCCATGATGACGAGTTGATTGGTAAGACAGTTGTGAATTTGTCGACTCTTGAGGCTTTAAAAACTCAAGAGTTTTCATCTGAATTGGACACTCAAGGTAGAATTAATTTGAGAGCCACTTTCAAGCCAGAGTACATCAGACCCAAGATGGCTGCCAAGTCAGCATTACCAATGGACTTGAACTTTGATGCACCAATGAACGTAGTTGGTGGTGCTGCTGATGCCGCCGGAAACGTTGCAGGCGGGGTTGCAGGTGGGGTTGTAGGAGGTGCTGGAGCTGTTGCAGGAGTTGTAGGCGGTGTAGGAGGTATTGCTTCGGATGGTATTGCTAGAGGGGGTTCATTTCTTAAAGGATTTGGAAGACTGAAGAAGAAGCATTCAAACAATGACGACGAAACCTCAACTATAGCAGATGACAGTTTCGCCAGTCATGAGAAGAACTTCAGCGACATCGAATCTGAAGCTACGCATGAAAATGCTAGCAGACACAGCCCTATGAGTCCTTCGAAGAAGGGAAGAGAAGTGGTTAACAAATCATCAGAATTGCAAAGCTTGAGATCTGCAGCCGCTCCAATCTCCAATTCTCTTCAACACGCACAGGTTGACGGCATAGCCAGACCTCCAATTCCTGGACATCTCAGAACTCCGAGTGCTGCTTCGGATGCTGCCAGTATCGCAAGTAGTTTTGCTCCGGGTGCTATTCCAGGAAGGCTTACAATTGTCTCGGCGTCCAATCTTAACACCAAAGATCCAGTAGAAGTCAAGGTTGTATTGAAGCAACCCACCAAACAAAAGGACTTGTTCAAGACCAGAAACATCAAGGGCGACAAAAGCGCCAATTCATTTAAGTGGAACGAAAGCGTACCATTTAAATCCGTTACTGAAGGTGAGCTTATTTTCGATATTAGAGAACACCACACCTTTGGAAAGAACGTGTCGTTGGGTCAGGCTACTGTTAAGTTGTCTGACGTCATCGGCCGACCTGATAATTTGGAATTGAATGTTGGTAGTGGACAATTGGTTGTAAACGTTAGATACAACTGAGGAGAATGTCGTTGTCATTTTAATTTTGTTATTTAGCAATTTGCCTTATATATTTGATTCAAGGCGAGTTTGTATGTATTATGTTTAGTTTTGATATTACAAAATTGTTACTATATTAAGATGTCAACATTGAAGGGTTGCAATATCTCGGCTGCAAAATAGCGATAATGGCACCCCAGATTCGGCACTGCAGATAGCATAATCTACGAAATAGCTAACACAGAGACTAAACTAACTGTGCACTTCTACGGAACCTACTTGAGAGCTTGCCATTTAATTAGTTGGCCATCTTATACGATCTATAAAATTAGAATTGCAGCTACTCTGGTCCATCCAAGTTGAAATTTCTGTACTTTATTTTCCCATAGTTACTTTGTTACAGACTTGACCTACCTGTGTAATTTCAACAGTCAATGGGTACGGCACACAAACCACACATTCCGTTACCTCCCATGTCATGCGAATGAGACTCTGCTGTCTGCATCACATGACCGAACACATATTGTGACTGCTTTTTGTCTACACGTGAATTTGTTTTTCTGGGTCTCGCGCACTATGTGCACTCACCTTCATATTAACTTGCTGGTACCAGTGAAAAAACTGAGTAACAGACCTCGTCATTGTGTGCACACCCTTTAATTTCTCATTCTCACTCTTCCAAAAATCTCTTACAGCGAAAAATAGTATCAAAAAAATTTGTAGAGTATTTTTTACAATCTACCATCTTTTCATACCTATCACCAAACAGCTAGATCAAAATGAGCCAAATTGTATGTTATAAGTATATCAGAAGGCTATACAAGGGAAACAGACCACTGGTGTGATCCACCCGTCGTTGGTTTGATTGAAAGCAGACATCTGGAAGTGGATTATTGAAGATGAAAAACCCTGTTGAAGATTGTGGTATCGAACAAAAGTAAGACACGAATGTCACAGCAAGCACCATCAGAACCACAACATATAGTACCTAGAATTATCTACCAACTACATCTCATTGTTTATGAGAAAGTTGTCTCTATTCACCAATCTTTCTGTCTGTAGCACTCCAAGTTGAAAATTTTTCAGATTCATTATCTTGAAGAAGACTAATACATTAGTCTTCTCTATTGAGTGATATAAAACAACAGCTACAAGAATAAAAGGACACTTTCTTCACTTCAAAAGGATTTTCAATAACTTTCGATCCATGTCAATTCTCAAATAGCCAAATATTAATCACCAAGAACAATTACTAACATTTTTATAGGCTCCAAAGTGGTACCAATCGGAAGACGTTCCAGCTCCAAAGCAAACCAGAAAGACTGCTCGTCCACAAAAGTTGCGTGCCTCGTTAGTTCCAGGTACCGTCTTGATTTTGTTGGCCGGTAGATTCAGAGGTAAGAGAGTCGTCTACTTGAAGAACTTGGAAGACAACACCTTGTTGGTTTCTGGTCCATTCAAGATCAATGGTGTTCCATTGAGAAGAGTCAACGCTCGTTACGTCATTGCTACTTCCACCCAGGTTTCCGTCGAAGGTGTTGACGTTTCTAAGTTCAACGTCGAATACTTTGCCAGAGAAAAGACCCCAAGATCCAAGAAGTCCGAAGCTGACTTGTTCAACGAAGCTCAACCAAAGAAAGAAATCAAGGCTGAAAGAGTCGCCGACCAAAAGTCTGTTGACGCTGCTTTGTTAGCTGAAATCAAGAAGACCCCATTATTAAAGCAATACTTATCCGCTTCTTTCTCCTTGAAGAACGGTGACCGTCCACACTTATTGAAGTTCTAAGTAACTGAAGAAAACGAATTAATACGTTCCGTTTCCAAAAAACTTCTTAATGTTAATAGTATGTCAGTCATAATAGGAATAATACTATTTATTAATTAGCTCTTTTCTTGCAGTTATGAGACTTTATTGGTGTAAATTTTTCTCTTTGTATATTTAATACATTTCATACGATTAACTTGGCGTAGTCACACTAAAGTAATATATAGCTAGTCCGAATAGCAGTGTTAATCGTAGAGGTTATCATAGGATTATCAGATAGACTAGGGTTACCAGGAAGTCTCCATATTCTCCACACGTGACCCACGCAGTGAAAAAAATTCCAGCCTGCCTCATCTCATCACAGCATATATATAGTTGGACTCTATCACTTATCTGCTACTCTTGCAATTTCATCAGTAGAACTAATTCGCAATTGAAAGATGGCCAGTTTGATTCCTATTTCGACTTACAACTTGGCCGTTAAGCCATTCTTCCCAGTCCCTGCTATCGAGGATGAATATCCAGTCACCATTAGATTGACTTTAGCTGCTGTTGACCCAGAAGCTGTCGACGACAAGGAGGAGCCTTCTACTTTGAGATTGTTGAAGAGATCGAATCCTTTCATTGACGATGAAGAAGACGATTTTGAAGACGAAGATGAAGAAGACGAATTAGACGAAGATGAAGAAGTGGAAGAAAAGGAAGAAGACAAAAAGTCCAAGAAGTCCAAGAAGACTAAGAGGGCCGAAAAGGATGAAGAAGAAGAGGATGAAGACGAAGAAGACGACGAAGATGATGAAGATGAAGATGACGAAGACGATGTATCTGAGTTTGTTGTGTGTACTTTGTCTCCAAAGGTTCAATACCAACAAACCATCGACTTGACCATCTCGCCAGATGAAGAAGTCTACTTTGTAGTCACTGGTTCGTACCCAATTCACTTGACTGGTAACTATGTTGAACATCCAGCAGATGAAGACTCCGATGACTCTGACTACGACGACGAATACTACGATGATGACGAATATGACTTGAGTCCAGAAGAAGACGAGTTGGTTGGTGGTTACAACTTAGAAGACCTTGAAGACGAATCTGACATCGAAAGCAAGATTGAGGAGTTGGTTGAAGAAGAAGAAGCCAAGGGAACGAAGAAGAGAGCTGCCGAAGAATCCGAAACCAAGTCGGCCAAGAAATCCAAAAAGGAAGAAAAGAAGTCTGTTCAATTCACAAAGGAATTGGAACAGGGTCCTACTGGCTCTACTTTGGTTGACAAGAAAAAGGAAAAGAAGGAAAAGGCCAAGGCAAAGAAGGAAGAAGCCAAAGCTAAGAAGGAAGAAGCCGCTAAGGAAGCCAAAGAAGCTGCCAAGGAAGCTGCCAAGGATGGTAAGAAGTTCCCTACCAAGACCTTGTTGGGAGGTGTTGTCACAGAAGACAGAAAGGTCGGTACTGGTCCAACCGCTAAGTCTGGTAACAGAGTTGGTATCAGATACGTCGGAAAATTGAAGAACGGCAAGGTCTTTGACAAGAACACCACTGGTAAGCCATTTGCTTTCGGCTTGGGTAAGGGTGAATGTATCAAGGGTTTCGATTTGGGTGTTGCTGGCATGGCTGTTGGTGGTGAAAGAAGAGTTGTAATCCCAGCCAAGATGGGTTACGGCTCGCAAGCGTTGCCAGGCATCCCAGCCAACTCCGAATTGACTTTTGACATCAAGTTGGTTTCCTTAAAATAAGTCATTGACTATAGAAAATGAACATGTACGTGGTAAGAATGTAGATACAATTAGAGTGAAAATATAAGCTTGCCATCGCAGGATATGTGCCGTAAACAATAGAATACTCACGATGTTCAATATAGGCTGGTTTTAGGTATCCAAAGTAGTTCGCCAGTTATTGACTATATGCCAACGTTTGTTCTTCAGCCATACCAAGCAGTGTGGAGGCCCTGGGTACAATGCAAATGGCATAGAGTGAAAAGAAGCAGCTATACACTAGCCACTATTAAACACCAAGTGAGTGGTGTATTTATTTGGGCATATAACATAAAGCAGGAGAAAACACCTTAGAGCATATGAATGATGTCTACAGCGTCTAGAATAGACCTAAGGGTATGCTCTAAAACATGCAAATAATATGCCAACAGTTGCAGTTGATCCTCTCCCTATATGTCTTCAAATTAGGCCGCGCTACCACAAAAGAGACGTGTCAACCCGTCCTAGTCAAGTCGAACCGTGGATACCGCCACAGCCTAAGAAGAATCCAAATGACAGAAATTGGTCACTCACATATGTGGAAGTGGAGAACACAAGTCTATACGGTCGCACACGGCCGTCTGTGACTAAGTTGGCCCAGTTGGCGACCCAGTTTTAAAACCTAGCAATTATGGCTCTTTCGCGAGGCTCGCCTATCGCGTCTAATTCTCTGTTTATACGACCAAAAAAATGTGTCGTATAACATCATCAAAAAAAAGATTTGCAGATTCCTGTTGAACGTATTTCTACTCATCTGCCTTTTTACACAACCACCTTCAGGTGACTCTATTATACATATTCTCGTGCTCGTGTCTACATTATTTGTAGCCAGTATCGAGATTGCCATACTACTAGGTAAGTAATTGTCGTTGAGCAGCGTCGACTTCTTCTGTCGGTAACTCGTCCCAGAATTTTCCTACCTATACGTTTGAGCGGTTGGGTACGACTAAAGTCCTAGAACTACACGAAGATTCGCCCATTTAGAAACTCTCGACACCAATGCTCGAGAAGCTTTTCCGGTGCCCAACATTGGCTTCACGGTTTTCGCCTTGAACTTGATCGTTTCGATTTATCATTCTCGCACTTTCGTCTGAAAAATTCTGAGATTTCGGTATCTGACTGAATTCATACCATTGTTACAATGATCTCAAAGAATTGTTACTAACTTCTCTAGCTCAGAATGGTTCTTGGCTTCATAACCAGGGCCACTAGCGCCTTGGCCAGGACTTCGGCCCATCGCCCCATACATTTCATCATCATCACCTCTTTGCTAGCATCGATTGCTTACTTATCCGTGGTTGACGAATATATTCCAGAAAATTTCAGCGATACAGACATTGGGACCTCCTACTACCATCCGGCAGGCAGAGCCGATTACAAGAACTGGATCAAGATCGATAATGTCTTGGAATACCCAAAAGCTAATCATGTCACAGTGGTGCCATTGAGATTCAAGAGAGTTCTTCACAGTGAAATACCAACAGTTGAAAACACATTCCAAGGCGTTCAGCAAAATGAACGTGTCCTCATTGTTGACTCCGATATTGTAGACTCGGCCTTGCAGTCTATCGACAAGATCTCCTACAACGGTCTTACATGGAGAGCCAGAAACAACAACAGGATTATGAAATATTATGAGTATATCCGAACCAGTCTTCTGAAAATCAGAAGCTTGATGCAGAATGCCGAAAACTTCGACATCACTTTGATTACCGTCGCTTATCTTGCTATGTGGTACACTTTGATCAAGGTTTTCGTCGACATGAGACTCGTAGGCTCCAAGTTCTGGTTAGCTTTTTCCACTATTATCTCTTCCACTTTTGCTTTCCTCTTTGCCTTAGTGGTTACTACTAAGGTATTGGACACCAAGGTTCCATTGATAAGTATTTCAGAAGGTATTCCCTTTTTGGTAGCCATTATTGGGTTCAAGCACAAGGTCTCTATTGCCTCTGCTGTCCAGACAGCATCCAATACTTCTGAAGATGTGAGAACGATCGTGGCTAGAGTAATCTCATCCCACACCGTAAGTATGTTGAGAGACCATGTAGCTGTCATTGGAGTTCTTCTTGCATGTGCTTCTTACGGCTCTCACTTGGCTGGATTGAGAAACTTCTGTATTTTGAGTTCTTTGATTTTGTCGATCGACTTAGTTTTGGTTTACACCTTCTTTTCTGCTATCTTGGCTTTGAAAGTCGAAATCAACAGAGCTCGTCGTACTGAAGACTTGAAGGAAGCTCTTGAAGAAGAAGGTATTTCCTCATTGATTGCTCAAGACGTAGCTCTTCAGTCATCCAATATTGAACATCCAAATGAAAAGAACTTTTTTGCGTCAGATGACTCTTCTATTGTCTCTTTCAAGGTAGCTATGATTCTTGGATTCTTGGGGTTCCACGCTTTCTGGTTAGGAAGCTCATGGTTGTATAACTCAACTGGAGATGCTACACTCTCTGTGTTGGACACTGCTCCACAGTTAACTAAATCTACTGCAAAGTATATCACCGTTGGTTCTAAGGGTACCATTGTAACCATTTTGCCCGCTAGAATCTACTTGCCATTGGGATACCTAGTTCTTACTGAAGACTTTGTCTTGTCAGTTTTAGAAAAGGTCAGCTATGCCATACGGGACAACCTCATTTCCAAGTTTCTTTTGTTTGGATTTGCTATTTCCATAAGTGTCAACGCATACTTCTTAAATGCATCTCGTTACCAGGTTTCTGCCACTACAAAGCTCATACAGAGAGAATTCTCTAGACCACAATTGAGCGAAAATTCAAAGACACAAACTGTGACATCTGTTCAAGCCCCTAGAGTCTCCAAAATTGACACCAAAGAGTCGTATGAAGATTCTTCTAGCGAAGAATTAGAAATCAAGGTCCCTGCTAAGCAATTGCCATTGGAGGAATGTATTGAAATCATGAAGGATGGAAAGGTCAAGACTTTGAATGATAACGAGGTATCCTCCTTAGTGGTTTCTGGAAAATTACCATTATATGCTTTAGAGAAGCAATTGGCAGATAACACTAGGGCTGTTGCTGTTCGTAGAAAGGCTATTGCCAAGTTAGCCAACGTTCCTTCGTTAGATTCTGGTCGTTTGCCATATAAGCACTATGATTACGATCGTGTGTTTGGTGCCTGTTGTGAAAATGTTATTGGATTCATGCCCATTCCAGTAGGTGTAGCCGGACCTTTGATTATCGACGGTAAGCCATATCACATTCCTATGGCCACTACTGAAGGTTGTTTGGTTGCTTCTACTATGCGTGGTTGTAAAGCCATCAATGCTGGTGGAGGTGTTCAGACTGTATTGACCAGAGATGGTATGACCAGAGGTCCATGTGTCTCATTTCCATCTTTGGCAAGAGCTGGTGCTGCTAAATTGTGGCTTGATTCTGAAGAAGGTCAACTGACTATCAAAAAGGCTTTCAACTCTACTTCCAGATTTGCGAGATTGCAGCATATTCAAACTGCCATGGCCGGTGATTTATTATTTATTCGTTTCAGAACCACCACTGGTGATGCAATGGGTATGAACATGATCTCCAAGGGTGTTGAATACTCCCTTAAGTACATGGTTGAAGAGTGTGGATGGGAAGATATGGAAATCATCTCCGTTTCGGGTAACTACTGTACCGATAAGAAGCCTGCTGCCATCAACTGGATCGAAGGGAGAGGTAAGTCTATTGTGGCTGAAGCCAGAATTCCATCCGAAGTTGTCAAGAAGGTTCTCAAGTCTGATGTGGATGCTTTGGTTGAATTGAACATTTCCAAGAACTTGATTGGTTCTGCCATGGCTGGTTCGGTTGGTGGATTTAATGCTCATGCTGCCAATTTGGTGACTGCTGTGTTTTTGGCTTGCGGTCAGGATCCAGCACAAAACGTCGAATCATCCAACTGTATTACATTGATGAAGAGAGTTGGAGATGATTTGCAGATTTCTGTTTCTATGCCTTCTATCGAAGTTGGTACTATTGGTGGGGGTACTATCTTAGAGCCACAGGGTGCAATGCTTGATTTGTTAGGAGTCCGTGGCCCACACCCAACTAATCCTGGTGATAATGCAAGACAATTGGCTCGTATTGTTGCATGTGCCGTGCTAGCAGCTGAACTCTCTCTTTGCTCTGCTTTGGCTGCTGGCCACTTAGTTCAATCCCATATGCAACACAACCGTAAAGGAGCTGTTGCCACCCCTGTTACCCCTGCTGCCAACGGTTCGGCCAATGGGTCAGCCAAGGCACAAACCAAAGCTCCAAAACCCAACGGAGTAGCCAATGGAAATGATTTAAAGCGTCTTAAGGAAGGTGCTGTGACTTGCATCAAGTCCTGAAAAGAGAAAATCAAAAATTAACTATAATGTAATATATTCGGTCTTATCTTCAAACCGCTATTCATCTTTTCAAAAGGTTTAGAATTTGAAAACTAAATATTAGGAGCCCAAGGCGAAGATCTTCCAAATCATTTAGCTTGCTATGTTGTTTGCATTACTTATACAAGGTTTTTCTTTATATCTTTATTTCATAATACCTCTTTTGCATTAATAGATATCGACATATCGTGAAAGGATGTAGCAATTTGGGAAGTTGTCCGTTTAGGCTATATCTGTCAAATATGATATACTGCCATAACGTCTTTAAGCAGCCTCTTCTACATCTATCGTAATGATAGTAGTTGAATAAACTTCGACTTTGTCAAAATAGAGACTTTTAGACATGGGTGCAAAATCGCGACACTATTGGTGTTCGCGAAAAGTACGACATAAAAATGTTCAATGTCGCGGTGACTCAAGCTCGCTCGCTATTCATTTCTGACAAACGATGATTTCATTGATGAGGAATCATAGCAGCCAGGAATAGTATAATACATCAGAAAAGCAACGATGCCTTCACAAGAGATCGGGATGCCCATCCCAAATATTCCCCATGCCGTCTCAGTCACGTTACCTACATGGGAGGCTACTGTTGGATACGAAGAAGGAGAAGACTGGGTTGTTAGCAAGATGAACTCAGGATATCCGAGATTTTTCATTCATAGTGTGATCCAATCTTTGTCGAAAAAAATTGAGACTAAGTACGGAAGAGACGGTGAAAGATGTATGATCTTTCCATCGTATAAAGTGGCAAAAAGATGTAGACAGTTCATCAAAGAGAAAGCCGAGAAGTCCTTGGTAGTTAGAGTGTTACAATTAAGTACACCGGCACCAGCGAACGAAGAAGAAAAGTCGACTGTGATAGAAGCTACTATTGGGGTTGTTTTCTTCCCTGCAGATGTTTATCCATTAGCCAAAAACTATTGGCAACACTCTGGTGAAGGTATCAGTTCTAGAATGGGAGAGTATATTTCCCGTGCCTTGTTTGAAAGCGAAAGCAGATCTATTAGTCCTAGTCCAAGACCGTCGATTAGGGCTGCAAATAGCAACTTGAAACAAGAGCTTCAAGTGCAGCTGATCCAAAGGAAGTCTCCTTCGATTTCTGCAAGTATCCGTAGCCCTAGTTTTACTGTAAGCGAAGAAGAAATCAAAGAGCACGATACTTTTATCGAACAGAAGTTCGGAAGAGTTTTGGACTTGAAATTTGCAAAAGAAGCGAAGATAGCATTGAGAAGAAGAATCTGCGGTAAAGTCGACAAATCACACAACCAAAAGGAAGAAATGGAGAAGGCTAGAAGAGGTAAGAATCTAAGTGAAACTGACGTCTACTTGTTCCCGTCTGGTATGGCTTCCATTTTCTACGCGCACCATGTTTTGCTTAATGTTTTGATAAATCCAAAGAAATCTGTGTGCTTTGGTTTCCCTTATGTCGATACTCTTAACATTCTTAAGAAATTTGGTCCTGGTGTCCATTTCTTGGGACTTGGAGATGACCAATCTTTGGATACACTTGAATCAGAACTAGAATCAGGAGAATTAGATATCATGGCTTTATTCTGCGAATGCCCTTCAAATCCATTATTGAAAACTCCTAATTTGAAGAGAATTAGAAAATTGGCTGACAAGTACAATTTCGCCGTTGTGGTTGATGAAACCGTTGGTAACTTCTTGAACATACACGTTTTGCCGTTTGCTGATATGGTATGTTCTTCGTTGACCAAGGTTTTTTCGGGAGATTCCAACGTCATGGCCGGGTCTCTTGTGTTAAATCCAGCATCGCCAATGTATCACACCTTAAAGGAATATTTCAATAGAGAGTATGAAGATTTGTTCTGGGCCCAGGATGCATTATGGTTAGAAAGAAACTCTCGTGATTTTGCAGAAAGATCTGCCAAGATCGATAGAACTTCGTGGTTAACTGTGCAATTATTACAAAAGAGTCCGCTTATAGCAAAGGTTTACTATCCAAAGATTAGTGAATCCAAACAATATTATGACGAAATCAAAACTGCCACTGGTGGTTATGGTGGTTTGATATCATTCCTTTTCAAAGAACCACACCAGGCTGTAGCTTTTTTCAACGCGGTTAACTTACACAAGGGTCCATCATTGGGAACCAATTTCACGTTAGCCTGTCCTTACGCTATCTTGGCGCATTACCAAGAGCTTGATGAAATTGCTAAGTGGGATGTGGATAGAAACTTGATCAGAATCAGTATTGGTTTGGAGGATCCGGACGAGTTGTTAGATGTCTTGCAAAAGAGTTTGGAAATCGCAGCAGCCGAGCCGAAAACTGACTGAGAAGATTATATTAATGCATTTAACCATAAATATTATTTACAACGAAACTGCTTTTGTAGCTTCTGAAAACTAGGAGCCAACACATTTTGCAACTAGATTTGTATTGGATGCAGTACACCGACATCGGCTGCAAACAGCTTTACTAATAAGTAGTAATCGGATTTTTACATTTAGTAGTTTTAAAATATCAAGGAGTTAACTATGAGACAGCCTAAAGAGATATCCATTGAAAAGGTCACTTCGAGAGAGATATTCAAATCGCGGTACGTTTGCAAAAGTTGTCCTGTGAACACATTATTCTGCCATTTTCAGGAACGGATAAGGATACTTCTACCAAAATATATTACACCAAGGTATTTCTATTTTCTAACTTGACTTCTTATTCGATAATCTTTTTACTTGCCAGATTTCTTTGTATGACGACCTGGAAACTTGATATGTTCACACGGAGCCGGCGGTTCTCCTACAGGGTCAGGTCGCTGAACGTAGCCGGCTAACCAATACTTGGGGTGTCTTTCGAAGAACTGTTGCCATTCGCTGAGTTCTTCTTTTGCTTCTTCCTCGTCTAATCCACGTAAATCATAGGTGTACTCGCCTGGATTCATAAAGCATCCTGTCACATATAACCTTGATGCGTCCTTTCCGCTCAATTTAGAGTACGAGCCTTTGGGTCCGTATATTCCACGAGAGGCTGTAACATCATACACGTATCCATTCACACCGATATAGATAGGCAACAGCACGTCACTTCCGTTGTACAAAGCCAATTCATCTATGGTGAGATTAACATAGTCTTTTGTCAACCTATGCTTCAAATATTGCGTATTTATCCATTTCCCCTTATAGCCCCATGTTGAAGAGGAGGTAAACCACCACGACAAAAATGCATTGAGAAAAAGTAGACCACCTACGACGCGTACAATATCTATAAGAGTAAACGAATCCCGTGCAGTTGAAGTATTTCGTTTGGGTCCAGCCATCTTATCTTACTGTAGGACCACAAGAAAAGTGTAGAGACTGATCAGAAACATACGAACACCTCAAGTTGAAAATTGTTTACTATATGCAGGCAATACTATCTAAAGATGTCTTTTGCAACTACATTTTGCTAACAAATCATATTAGTAAAATTTTCCAGAATATTTGTACATTTGATCAAGAGATCATTTCTATGGAAGTAATTATACTAAGTCTAGGTATCATATAGATAATAATAAATAAGGGTTGAAGGAAGAACAATAAATAACAGCCTAAATTGAAACCTTTAGTTCATGAAAAACAACTCGTCATTGACCTGTGCTGAATTGTAGTTGTTGTTGGAGAAGTTGATTCTGTCAGACTCTGTGCTGAGCAAATCAGACCAGAACTCATCGTTCAAAGCCATGTAAGAATTTTCAAGTTGATCTGGATTTGCCAAGTTGTTGTAAGCTTGTTTGTTCTGCTGCCCAATGGATGGTTGTCTAAACTGAGAAGGTAACTGGCCTGGTTGTAGCATCGAGGAATGCTGTTGCAGTTGATTTTGATGCTTTGCTGATGGAGCAACTACTGAGCTCAATAATGGAGGAGTCATGCCAGCACTGGGATTTCCATTAGTTCCAAACATTGGCGGTAAGGTATGGCCATTGCTGGGAATAGGAAGTGCAGAGTTATTGATTATTCCAAGAGAGGAAGAACGGTGTAAATGAGATAAACTAGAAGGTTGAAGGGTTTCAGATGCTCTGAGAGGAGGAATGGCAACAGCTCCTACTGACGCACTACTAGTTAATGGGAGAGCACTGGGTGTAGGTGTATAAGATTGTGGAGTACTCAATTTAACCTTCGAATCTTCCTGACCGTTGCTGACGTGGGCTGACGGCGAGCTTCTTCCTCTCACGTTAGAGTCCTTAGAATCTCTTCTGTAAGAGGCAGCATACGACAAGATGTCTAATGGGACATTTGAATCATATTGGTTAGCATCGTCATTAATAATAGACTTCTGTCCTGCTTGGTGGTGAGCTCTGAATATATTGGAAAGTCTATCCATTTCATGGAGTTCTTTCTTTGGTGTTGGTTTCAAGTTCTGTGGAGTTTCACCATTCTTGCGCAACAATTCCTGAACTTGCGTTGCATATGTTTGTATGAACAACTGTAACACCAAACGTGTTTTCTTCAAGAAATGGTTGGCAGTATGTGCTATACTAGCCTGATCAAGAATCTTATTTGCTCTCTGAATTGCAAAAATAGCATGATATGGAACCAAATCCTTTTCAATATGAGATGGCAATGATAGTATCAAGTATCTTAATCTCAAGAGCATACCAGCAGTATAAATGATTCGTGTACTATAAAACAAAGGAATACCAGCCACTTCCTCCAAGGTCAATTTGTTGAATTCATCCAAAGCGTTGAGACAAGAATTGGTACAATTTGAAATGGACTTGGCTGAAGACTCGGTAAGTTTCATGTTGTCGCCATTTTCGTCATGGGTGAACACATTAGTTAGACACGGTTCATGCAAGTAAGCCTCTACTGAAAAGTAGTAAGCCAAGAAGGCATGATCATCGTCTCTGATCTTGTGTCTGACAATGGAGAGCGCCTTTTGCATCTCGTGGATGATGTAATGTGGTGTTGATCGTCTTGATTCCGAGATCTCGGGTGAGTGTATAATATGGTGAATTTTATCCAAGAGGTGGCTCAATCTGGAGAAAAGAGCGAGTTCTCTCCATGTTCTATCTGGAGACCTTTCAAGTGTCGAACAACATTCTTCGACAAAAGGAGTCCACTTTACGTAGATGGTCCTTTTAAGAATTAAACAGATACTGACGGTGGTGAAATACACAATCAACACCAAGCTCTGGTACTCAGAATTCTGTTTCTTATTGTCATCTTGAGTCACAGCGCGCTCTTCTCCTTTGAAACTGTAGGAGGGTCTAGCAACAATTCCCAAATCATGGAGCATGGTGACACCAAGAGTGTTGAGAAGATGGTAACGACGCTGCCTAAAGAGTTCAGGACTGTTGTACCAGACACAGAGCAAGATCAAGCTCTTGACCAATTCATCAGACTTGGTACCCGAGACCATGACTTCTACTGCAATGGTTTGCACTGCGGCATTGTCAATATTCAACGCCTTGTCAATGTCCAATTGTTTATTATATACTACGGAGGTCACAGACATGACGGCATTGAACAAGAAGGGCAGATTTTCTCTTAACTCTTGTACCGAGATTTCCTCAGGAATCTCGATGAGTGGGTGCTGCAGAAACAATACTTTTCTGTAAGTCTCGAGTCTTTCAGTAGCTTCCTCGAGGGATAGCAAACCAGTGGAGACCACATCCACTGGTCGGGAGTCACGGAATAGCAGAGTTCTTCGGTCGGCTACAGTTTTCAAGTCGTTGGTTAAGTCGGTAAGTTTGGATACACTGCTATCGCAGAGAAATGAGATCTCTCTCTCCAAGTCAAATTTCGAGACGAACGGCGGTGAATCTACGTCCGAAATCGTATCGTTACTTGTGTTTACGTTTCTGTTATGGTGCATAGCATGCTGGCCAAAAGCCTGCTGCTGCTGGAGCTGGGATTCGAGGGATTTAACCTTTCTTTTGAGATTTTCAATAACTTCTTCTGAGGTCATAGGAGCCGGCGAGGCGGCCTCCAGTAGCGAAGCATTGATAGGAGTATTGGGAGCAACGCTGGATTCAGCAGTGGGTACTTCACTGCGATCGCGTAGGTTAGCCAAAAGGATATCGGCCTTTTTCCGCCTTTTCCTGGTTTGGTTTAGATCAATCTCGCATTTGCGATTGGCATTAAGACACCGAATACAGGTCCCGCTGGGGTTGGTAGGGTCGGCTGGGGTACATTTCACTTTAAGGGAGTGACAGCTCTTGCAGGCCACCGATCTGCGGGCCGACTTCGATTTCTTGGTGCCAGCAGAGGCATCATCGCTGTTGTTTGCTTGTATCATTGAAGCCGGAGTGGTGGCAGACGAGGGGGGCAGAAAGTCGTCTGGAGGCAGATTGCCCTGGAGAGACATGGGAAGAGACGGAAATATTAGCTGAACAAGGGGGAAGTGAGATAGGATATGTTAAAGGCTGGCAAGGGAGTCAACGTGAATACAGTTGGGTTGGTATAGAAATGTGAGATCCCAGCCAGTAGAAAAAATTGTAGCCGATGGAAAAACCATGGAACCGATGTTGCGCACTGAGAATTGCTCCTGCCCCAGCTCAATTCCGACGTGCGGTGGAGATGATCGGCTTATTGTGAGACTGGCAGGTCGTGACTGTGACATAAACCGGAGAGCAGCATAAGGTCATTGAGATGGGAGATGGAGTTGTGTTCGGTGGAGCGAGACAGAAGAGACCACAGATGAGAGAGGTTTTGTGAACAGGTTCCAGACGGTTAGTACTAGGTTTCGCTTAGGTTTATTTACGGTCTACGATAGACTTCTGGGCAGAGGTGATTGCGTGGTTTTCAACTATGGTGCCTTAATCCTAGTTTGGTGGTCGCACAAATTGTAGTACTATTTAATGGAACTTTTCACAATTTTATACCGCATTTATCCGTCCTGTTGATCTGGAAAGAAATGGAAATCTTTACTGTCTATATCTACAAGACAGCAAGAGTACAAGTTGCATTCAAGACTGTATACCAGTGAGATGTCTTACGTGAATCGTCAACCAACTGGACTTTCTTTAGTGCTTGCCGTGAGTGGCTCAATATGTTCGTTTATTCTTTTTGCCGGACCAAACGGCTGTCAGCTGCATATGAAAGATATAGTGTGGATTTTCTCTCCTGACACTAGTCCGCAGATCGCCCAAATCTAAAGACCGAAGCTCTGACAAATGGCTGCGGCCTTTGATTATAAACAGCAACAACTCAGTTCTCTTCCACTCTAACCCTCAGTCTTGTAACACTACTCTTCCAGGAGACTTCACCGTGATGTACCTGCCTTGCGACTAGTTCCGATTGCAGCTAGAACAAGGCTTAAAGTCCTGCATGGCTCAGTCAAAAGTTTGACCGGATCGACTCTCTAGGACTCGCTCTGTTTACTCCGAAATTACACAAATTACAAATAGAAAGTTATTCTACAACTTGCAAGTTTCAGAAGACTGTCACTTTTCTTGAGTGCATCGTACTCAGCTAACATACCCTTCCACCGTTTCCCAAGCTTGTCTCTCTATGTGGAGCTGTTCGTCTCACCATACTGTACATACAAATTACAAATACCTATGTGGTCACATGACCGCGACTCTCCACAAATATGACAACTGTTAAATCTATCCTCACCTGTCTCTTTTCTTCTCCAACTGTGATTCTACCTCCACGCTGCTTTACTTTCTATACGCTCTGTGTGCTGGCCTAATCTGTTACTGAAACCTCTGCTTCTGGCTCCATAATTGATCCGCTCTTTTTGTGGAATTGTGATATATCACAGCTAAGCAGTTTATTGTCACAAGTCTATCAGACTCGCACTTTCATTTTTTTCGGTGCAAGAATTATCAATTTAGCCATTGCAATTTTCACTGAGTTTCTACTCTTTGCGCTGTGTCTCCTTCCTCGGCCATAGATGTCTTCGTTCTCATTTAGCGCAGACAAACTTTCTCTAGGCAACCGTTGGAAAGCGAAGTCCTCTTCATCGTCGTTGCCATTGTACTACAAGGATAAGCCCAACTTGAAATCTCCTCGTTCGTCGAAGATAATCATGCTAGTCAAGGGATTCATAGGCTCCTTGGTACTATACTACATCTATCTGTTCACATTCAGCTCTAGTGGCTTGTTTGGAATTACATATTCCAGTGGCTCCAAATGGACTCGTGCCCAACAAGAAGTTAGACTGGCCATGTTGGACTCATGGCACACCTATGAAAAGTTTGGCTGGGGCTACGACATATATCATCCCGTAAGACAAAAAGGCGAGAACATGGGCCCCAAGCCTTTAGGATGGATGATTGTGGATTCGTTGGATACTTTGATTTTGATGGATGCCAAAGACGAAGTTGCAAGAGCCAAGAAGTGGATTAAGGAAGACTTGGACTATAGATTCGACTATAATGTCAACACGTTTGAAACTACCATCAGAATGTTGGGAGGTCTTCTTTCAGCATTCCATTTCACCAACGACGACACTTTCTTGGATAAGGCTGTTGACTTGGCCAATGCATTAGATGGCGCCTTTACTAGTAAGACAGGCATACCCTTCAGCTCAGTAAACTTAGAGTCCGGTGAAGGCATTCCTAACCACGTAGATAATGGTGCTTCGTCAACTGCTGAAGTAGCTACTTTACAGTTGGAGTTCAAATATTTGGCCAAGTTGACTGGTGAAGTGTTGTACTGGAATCGTGTAGAGAAAGTAATGCAAGTATTAGAAGCTAACCAACCGGCTGATGGACTTGTACCTATTTACGTCAATCCACAAACGGGAAATTACCAGGGCAAGTTGATCAGATTGGGCTCGCGTGGTGACTCTTACTATGAGTACTTATTGAAACAGTACTTGCAGACCAACTTACAAGAGCCCATCTATGAGAACATGTATCGCGAGTCTGTCAGAGGTGTGAGAAAGCATTTGGTCAGAAGATCGCAGCCCAATAATTTGGCTTTCATCGGTGAATTGGAGAGCGGTATCGGCAAACACCTCTCACCCAAAATGGACCATCTTGTATGTTTCTACGGTGGCTTACTTGCTCTTGGTGCTACAAATGGGTTGACCTACAGCGAGGCAAAGAAGTTACCAGACTGGACGAATGAGAAGGAAGAAGAGTTCCAGTTGGGTGCCGACTTGACTTACACGTGCTACAGGATGTATGCCGACACGCAGACAGGTTTGTCGCCAGAGATTGCTGTGTTCAATGAAGACAAGACACAAAAGTCTGATTTCCACATCAAGGCTGCTGACAGGCACAACTTGCAAAGACCAGAAACGGTTGAGTCGTTGTTTATTTTGTACAGATTGACTGGTGACGAAAAGTACCGTAAATATGGGTATGAGATTTTCAATAGTTTCATGAAACACACCAAGATAGAAAATGAAATGGGGGACATTTCATTTACGTCATTGAAAGATGTCACTACTATCCCCTCACCTACCAACGACAACACGGAATCCTTCTGGTGGGCCGAGACCTTGAAATACTTGTATTTGTTGTTCGACGACACCAACAAAGTACCGTTGGACAAGTATGTGTTCAACACAGAAGCACATCCATTCCCTCGCTTCGACTTAAACAGCAACCTCAAGACCGGCTGGATCAGAAAGATTGATGGTTCCAAGGAGCCCGAGCTTCAACAACCCAAGGTAAAAATAGACAAAAACAAACTTCCAGTAGCACAACCGGTAGATAAGCCTGCAGCTGAGGAAGCCAAAGAGATCCTCAAGAAAAACCCAGAGGCAGCAAAAGAGGAGAACGTCGAGGCCAACAAGAAGAAGCTCGACGAATTGATCAAGGATGACATAGGTGCCGCGGCAGTCAGAGAGTGAGTAGAGAGCGAATATAGTTTTGCATTTGCCTATCAGCATGTAACATTTAATAATTGAGATATTTACAGTTCGGATAAATTTTGCAACGTCGAAATTATGACGTTCTGCGGTTTAAAATAGGTTGCGTTCTGTTCCCAATGGGGCAAGAAGTCCTTCTAGTGTACTATGTTTTTTAATAAGAGTTGACATGCTTATAGTTTAATTACGGCCCGTAATCGTAATTACGAATGCATGGAAAGCCATAAACCTCCGAAGAAGTGGGACCATAAGGCTGCATACTGCACCGAGCTATGAATAGAAACTCCGTATGGCAATATAATTTTGCTCAATTGCCGTAGAGCCCCTCCGTAGATGTAAAAGCTCCAGATAATAATGCGAAACATACAGAAATAAAACTTTAAAATGGCTTTAGTCTCAGATAATATCTTGAGGGATGTTCCAGAGAGCTTTTAGACTTATTTTGGAGAATTGCGCTGGGAGCTGTGACAGGGCTATGATATCATCTCACTAATTGGGAAGTGACATCCCGCAGCAAAAGCAATAATCTCTGTGGTCCAGGCTCTCCTGGATACTGGCTGTCGCAGCCGTGTGTTAGAGATTGCAAGACAAAAAGGCTTGCACCGGAAGAGCGGTCGGAAGTTGGCACAGTGAGAGATCGATCCGGTAACAGAAAAATTTGAATCAGCTTGCGAAAGGTAGGCATAAAGAAATCGCCAGCGCACGACATACAGAGAGATTAACTATCACTACAGAAGAAGTAAAATTTAGGGATGATCACGTGATTAAATACATACAAACTAGCATTGCTTCCGAGGCTATAGCCGACCGCGTAATGAGCCTACTCCTCTTGCGAAAGGGATGACGTAACTGTGAAAAAAACATACAAAACAAAAATAATTAAAAATACTTCAATCAACCAGCTAACCAGATTCACTCCACTGTCTGAGCTCCATACCATAAATAGTTGACGATCTGCTCTAGAGCAAACTGACCATACAGCAGCAACGACTAAACCACCTAAATTCCTAATATGACAAACGAAGTAAGTATACTGTGCCTATGACAGGAACAAGACTCGCACCAACCGTTTCATTACGTCACTGTACTGATGCGAATAAGCGACTCACCTTTATATCTATGACGGTACTAACCACAACTTATAGCAACAGAAGACTACATTTGATTTAGAGCCCAATCCTTTTGAGCGCTCGTTCGCCTCCAAGGACTCGCTGGTACTGAATGCTTCGCTGGTTCCGGAACTCCATAACAGAGACTCCGAGAACTCATCAGCCACTTCGTCTATCAAGTCCTCTAACAAACACAACCTCCACATCCCTAATCTTTCCACGCTCAACGGTGCCAACAACAACAACATTAATAACAACCTCAACAGCAGCAACAACAATAGTATCAATACTAGCAGTAATAGTAATAGTAACAAACTTCCGGGAATCACTCCTCCACTTTTTACGCCTGGTGGGAGAAGGTTACCTCCTTTGGGACTTTCTCCTCCTGTTGCTGGATCTAATGGTGCTGCAGTTACAGCTAGCGGAACAGCCTTGCTGAATCCTGGTACTCCTGGCTCTAACTTATGGAACAGTTTGTTGAGTGCTACAAACAACCACAATAATAGTGGCACCAACGTCAACACAGCCAATCCTGCTGCCAACGGTGCCAATGCCAATGTAATAGCTGCAAGCGGGGGCTCCAATACTCAAGCCAACTTCAACCAATTTGTGAATACTCTCAGAAAGACTGGGTTGACCCCAAACGAATCCAATTTGCGTTCTGGCTTGACTCCTGGAATTCTTTCCCATCAGTTTTCCTTTGGTGCCCAGGTTCCAGGTTTGACTACTCCCAGCGCCTTACTTAATAGTCCTATGACTCCTGGTTTATCTTCCTTGTTGGGCTTGACGTCTAACAATTCTGTCAATAACGTCGCTACCATTAACTCGTTACAGCAAACACATCAACAGACATACGATACCCTTCCCCTGATCCCTCAAGACCCATCAGAAAGTTTGCCTACTTCAGAACCCCTTAGGCAGCCAATAGTTGCTCCTGTTGTGAAACAGGAAGCTAAGAAACAAGAAACAAGTAAACGTAGTCAAACCAAGAAGAGAAAGGCAGACACCACTGATTCGAGCAAGGGAAAGAGGCAAAAGGCAGATTCTGCTGCAATGAAAAAGGCTGCCACTAGAGCCAACCTGGATTCGGAGTCGGAGAAAGGGTCCTCTTCTCCTAGAAACCCGAACAACCCCAAATCTGAAGACGAAAAGAGAAAGAGCTTTCTTGAGAGAAACAGAGTGGCTGCGTCCAAATGTAGATTACGTAAAAAGCAATTGGTTCAGAAGATGGAAGACGAATTGGCGTTTTATTCTACAGGTTACAGAGAGTTGTCTGCTGAAGTCAACCAATTGCGAGATCTGTTGATTACACTCAAAAGTATTATAGAAAACCACAAGGGTTGCGCTTTGTTGGCACAGAATGTCGGAGGATTTGACCAGATAGAGAGAATAATACAACAAGCCAACTACGTCGCAGAGATGAGCAACAACAGTCTGAACGACGTTACCTCCATCCCACTGACTATTCCAACAACTCTTCACAGCACAAATTCAGCAAGTGCCATTCCTGCTCGTGGAAACGATTCTCAATTTCAGGCAATGTCCAACTCCTTAGTTACCAAGTCCATCGGCACTCCTACCAACAATGATGTTCAAGCCAATTCCAGCACGAATACCACGACTGTGGTGACACCTGAATTGGCTGGAGCTTATTCTCATGCAACTATCAACCATTCGCACGCCATGTCAGATATGCCACAATCCAATCCTGATGGTGCTGTTGCTATGAATGGAGGCAATGGTGAGTTGAGGGCCATAAACAGCATGTCGAACTTGACGGCATTGAACACAAGTACTCAAGCTCAAATGCCGCAACTTCCCCATCCTCAACAGGCAATGCAAAACTATAGTCTCCGTCCTGTCAGCAGCATGGTTGAGTTACAACAAGCCATGCACGCCCATGGCAATCTTGGAAGCGAGTTGAACGTATAGTAAACATTCTCTCCACATATAACGGTTCAATTTATAAACGATTTGAGAATGTAATAAGTGTGAATATTACCCATTAAATAGTCCTATAAAACAGGCTTATTATTACGAAAATACAACTAGTAATCAAGGTATGTTTTGTTAGAATGTAAGGCTTATTATGAACAAATGAATTATAATGCACATTGCTTAGGCGTTGGCCATATGGAGCGTAGGAAAATTGTATACTACTGTAAAAGTTCTTTGTTGACATATCCGACTACTAGATTTTCAAGAGTTTAACAAAAAAGAAACAATTTTAAAACAAGAGGAGGACTTACTGGCTTGGTGTACCTTTCTAACTCAAGTATTTTCAAAATTCTTACACGAAATATGAGACTGAAAGCAGAAGGCACTCTGCAGAATTAGGCTTGCCGTGGATGATATGTACTAGTCTATTGTCGAGAAACGGATGTTGGAAAGGGTGGTATTGTCACGAATTGTATTCAAGTTTTAGTATATTGTAGCCCTAACTCCTGATGTAAACTATCATTCATAATTCTCCCAGTATCATGCATGCAATAATATTCTTCAGAAGACCCTGGAAAGCTTATTCCCTGCATTGGCATAAGCTAGCCGAATAGTTGTTCCAACTACGAGCCAGGCACGAAGACGCGTCCGCAAGTTTCCACCTATGCTGCTCTAAGACTAGTCCAATGGTGAGCACCAAGACGCCTTCGTTCAACCATTTTAGACGTACGCAGTTTAGCACAGGCGAAATTTTCAGCTTAACAAGAGTATATAGGTAGAGCAGTCTGCTGTCTGAATTCGTGGCTAAACTATCACTACTTCTCCTCTGTAGTACACGTAGTTTCCTGGTCGACTTTGCGCATGGTAAATTAGATGTGGATTCCTATCTAATTCGTATGAAACTACTCGAACAGACTCAATTGATGTCGTCAAGGGATGGACTAGTTTCTATTGTAAGCAGTATGACTCGTCTTCTCAACAGTCAAGTCCGAGACTTACATTGACAATTGTTGCTAGCGTATCTTCGTATCTACAATGCTATTGCAACAATGATGAGCAATTGCCAAATAATGGAACTCCAGATAGCACATGTCGTCCAGCACAAACTTTATCCACGCGATGGGGGATCTACCATTGCTAGAGAAAGACTCTACAACATTACAATGGTAAGAAAGGCGTTTGCTATTGTAGAAAAAACGACAATCAGACTGTGAAAAAGTCTATTGTTGTAGCCATGTTAGTGCAGTCTTAAGCGGGTAGGCAACAATAGCTCATGGCCATGAAGGCACACAATGGAGGAGACACATCACAGAGAAGTAGACAAGGGATAGAAGGACGACCCTTCAAAAATGAATCGACAGGAGAGAGGTCCTTGTTCCCAATGGTGCCGCCACAACAAACATTCTTGTCGTCTCCGTGAAAAAAGAGAAGAATTCCTGGGAATGGATGCGAAAATTGTAGCTGCGACTTCCAAGATAGTCCATTGTGAAAACACAGAAGGTAGCGAGAAAACGAGCAAAGGCTTCGACTAAATTTTCTCGGCTGTCATCTACAGACTTCAGCATACATCATGCATGCGATGACGTGGAATGTTGGCAAAGGCTTCTTGATCTCATTGCCAGTTTGCCTGTGCCCATACCCATAACACTTCCTAATTGGGGCTAATTGGGTGTTGTAGACTTGACGTGCCTCGCCCAATTTGGCAAAGGTCAATTGAATCTGCAGCTACGCGCCCACGACAAAAATGTCCGGGTGTAAGCGTCAGACCATATACAGGGCCAGAGTAAACATAGGTATATTTGGTTACAACGACAAAGAGCCAAAAAAAGCTAGTACAGTAGAGACATTCAGAACGTATATATATCGTGAGATATCTTTGCAAGTGGATGTCTTACTGACCATCTAAAACCTTCTGCTACGACGTCAATCGAAATTTAGTAGCGCTTTGCTCTTCTCGACTGTAGTAGCGCGACTGAGAGTAGTCCAGATTTTGTTTGTTTACCTTTTTATTTTTCCACCAGCAAGTTTCAGATTTTTTGATTTGCACCTCATATCCTCCTCTGCCAGTTGAAAGCCAGTTATCAACAGTCATGTCAGCGCCACAGATACGTCGCGCCGACTTCGACCTACCCAAGTTGCCGGACATGGCCACTGTACGCAAATCAGCTAACCTCATCCGGCCAGAACAGTTTTCGAAACGGAAGCTTAAGCTGATACTCCATTTGATCACAGCCGAGCTCAAGGCTCGTGGAACAAATGTACCTCACATCTTCTTACCTTTCAGATCAAAGATCAACGACTCCAAGCTCGAACAGCTTCTTGAACAGCTTTTTCCGAATGGAGAGCTCGTTGACGTAGACCATGATGAAAACCATGCGCTCATCATTATACAACTGTATGACGAGTTCACTTTGATATGTGCCTTGAAGTACATGTGGTCAAGATTGCCTAACAACGAGATCATTGGCTGGGATGTATACTTGGAATATAGAAGAAGGGAAAGAGAGGCTGGCTACCCCAAAAATGCATTCTTGTCCATTATGCCAAAGTGTCTCAGCTCGCCAGCTCATGCCTCAATAGTATATGATTTTCTTGATTTGCTAATCAGTATCACTTCAAATTCACAGTACAACTATCTAAGTGGGAGAAAAGTCACCAAAATGGCTTCCATTTGGGCCTTCAACCCCACGTCCAAACTCTCAAAATCTGCCTTCTATGATGCTACCATCAAGCAGGAGTTCAATTTTATTCAGGGTGTTGAAGCTTGGAAATCATCCGGTAATGCTTTGCTTCATCTTTTACTTTCTTTCTTACGCGCCATGTTGCCTGAAAATGATGCAGAAACTTTGAAGTTGCCCAAGGCATTGCAATCTCTTCTAATAACCACAGCATATCCACCTTCCGAAGATACTGGTCGTACACTCAAGTCCATGATCACCATCCCATGCGTAGTAGTTAAATCTACACGTCCATCTTCTAATGTGTACGAGTTACTCTCCAAGGTAAGACACACACTTACCTTTGACAAAAAGGACGCGTTCCTCTCCATCGAAAACTATACTATTCTTAAGAACATTTTCAAGAAAGAGTCAACAGATGATATTGTGAGAGGTCTCACTGAAGAATCAAGAAGAGTACTCGGAAGATTAACTGACGATTCTATTGAATCCAAGTATGAATTGTACCCTGGATGGTCCAAATCACAACCTGAGATCGATGACAACATACCACTATTCTCTCAGGTATCAGTCTACGATGTAACTTTACAGGATTTCTATATTTGGACATGGTTGTCCACTTTGGGTTCAGACCAATCTACAGAATTCAAGAAGATTTTTGGTCGTTCGTTAGTAATGGAATCAGACTTAAAGGGCTTCCAGAAATGGATAATCATTTCTGAACAAACCATGTCTTCAGACGAATATCTCAAACATTTCAAATTGGAACCAGTGCAAACAACAACACCGCCACGTTCAAGAAACCCATCTAATGAAAGTCTCAAAAGAAAAAACCTGCCATTGCCTCCGCTACCTCCAAAGGATTTCAAGCAGTTGGACGAAACAGTCGATCCACTACCAAATATTCTGTTCGAAGAGAAAGACTACAAATTGGATGTGGGTTCGCTCACTCTTGAGGATGATCAAATGAGCTACATATATCCAAGCAAAGTCAGCGCTGATGAAGCTTCAGAATATAGACGTTACTTGGAAACAACTTCAATTGCCGAAGACAGCATTCAAACAAGGAGCAGAACTAATTCTACTGTTCCTATTCCAAGAAAAGCTCCACCACCTTCAAGCTTTGATATCAATAGTGCGCCGCTGTCTAGTTTGTCATTAGGTCAGACTTGTCAAACCCCAGTTACGCAATATTCTAGCAATACCGGAGATTTCAAAGAACCATTTGATTCATACACAACAGAACAGGAACGCAAGGAAATGATAAAACAGAACAAATCAGATGAGCCCTTTGAAGATTACTATATCCCTAGTACATGTCAGTCTCCAATGAAATTGTTAGAGAGGCATCAACAATTGAATTCTCCAGTTAGCGAGCAACTGTTAGATAAAGCAAAAGATCCAATTGATACAGAACTTGCATTTGAGACCCCCAAGTTAGACGCCAAGTTCGAAGCCGAGTACGACGACAGCAGGGAATCCAAGAAGGAACGAAGAAGAATAAGAAAGGAAAAGAAAGAGAAGTTGAAGAGAGAGAAGGAGGTGGCTGAAGTCATGGCGGCAGCTGCAGCTGCTGCTGGTTTTACTGATACTCCAGACTTTGAATCTTTTGGAACTCCTCAAATTAGATCTCCTCCAAGATCTTCTGCCCCAGTCGATGTTAACATGTCTCCAGTAACAGAACTGCCAAAGCGTGCCAAGGATAAGTCACAAGACAAAGAGAAAAAGAAGAAAAAGAAGAAAAAGCCAACATCGTATGTTGAAGAAGAAAGGCAAGTTGACTATACTATGGCAATACCACCACCTCAACCAAATTTCAACCAAGTACCTCCTCCTCCTTTAGATGTGAATATGGCATCACATTCTCCTGCTGTTCAAAACGGAATCTTTTTTAGTCCATTTCTGGCTCCTCCAATGCCTTACCAGCCCCAAAACGCATATCAGGGGTCCCAAGAGTATTTACCAGTACCTCAAACACAGTACATGTACCACAGTTCTCAAGAGCAGTTGTCTGTTCCTACTGAACATCATAGATCCCGTGGTTCTTCTCCGCGACTGAGATCTCCAGAAAAATCATCGATGAAATTGAACTCCAACACTGAACAACAAGGTCAAGTGTATCTGAATTTCCCTCCACAGCAATTCCCACATCCGCAGCAATACTTATACTCGCAGCAATATCCACCACAGAATCCTCTGCAATATCTACCACATCCTTCTCACCAGCAGAAACCGTCTCATCATTCACCCGCTCTTCATCTGCAACCTCAGTTCCAAGTATATCAGCCTGTTGCACTTGAACCAATACACCATCCTCACCACACACCAAATCCACAGCCTATCTATTTGAATCGACCTTCTGCTTCCAATCATCACCCCATATCTCCTCCGCATAGTCGCCCAACAAGTGATACTGGTTCTGGTGGTAAGCATGGCGTGAGTGAATTCACGATGATGAGCATTCCAAAACAAGGTAAACATAACAAGAATTCAACAACCAATAAGGCTAATCTCAGGGCTGCATTCATACAAGGAAGTTTTGGGATCTAAATATTTGATTGCGACTCTCAAATGAAACATGCCATGTATTTTAATGATTTATAAATAACAGACCAGAAATGAACACTAAAAAATTAAATAAATTAATTGTAAATAAATAAGTATTTGTCACGTTAATAAATAAGGAATTGTAATGAATAAATATCGTCTAATATTCAGACAAACGTAATTTCTTGCCGATTTCACGAATGGAAAATCCACTATTGTTTCGATTCAAGAAAGGCAACTCTGGACTTGGGCCCCTGGACTTGATATCGTCATCACCCATGTCGAAGTAACCGTAACCACCCAACAAACTGGACAAGTTGCTGACTGGAGTAGGTTGAACAATCTTAGGAAGCGAAGCAACTGTGGCAGCTTTGGCTGCAACTGCTGCTGCAGCCTTCTTTTCTCCCTTCACTTGCTTGAACATTGCTTCAATCTCATTCAAGTATGACTCCAAAGTAGTCAAGAATCTTTGTGTTTGCCTATGCTTGGAAGAAGCACAGATGGAAATAGAATCGTCTTTTAAGATGTAACCAATACCAAACCCATTGGCAGAAACAGGACCGAAACCAAATAATCTCAATGAGGGGTTACCGCAATTGGACGTAGAGATGATAGTGTTGTTGAGCTTGTCCCAGCCATTGTCAGCAAAGATTTCTGGTAGCACCTTTAAGTTGGCCATCGAATTCTGAGCTTTGGCATGACTATGGTGGTCCACGATGGTATTTTCAGACGAAGAATCGTCGTCATCAACTAAAGTAGAGATAGAGGCTCTTGGATCCATGTTAGTGGATTCGCCATCTTCCTCGTCCTCATGGGTATCAAGGTATCTCTTCCAAAGGCAGAATAAGGCATAAAGATGTCTGTCTACACCTTTACCAGCCGAACACAATCTTGTTTGCTTAGAGTGCAGGTTGCAGGCGTCTGAAAGGTATTTCAACTTCTCTTCATTGGAGATTAGAGAATCGAAAAACTTTCTGACATACAAATTAGACTCCTGTGAAACAGTTCTAATGGCTTCAGTTCTACCATGGAAAAAATGCTTCGTCATTGCTGGCTCATAGGTACACTCCACTTTACCGTACAATGCATAGTATGTTGCTTGGAAAGCCATTTGCACAAATGCATCAGGAGAGTACTTCATTTTTTTAATGAAAGAGGCTCCATACCTCTTGAACTCCAAGTGTCTGAACTCGTTCTGGTTGATCAAGTCACTTAATCTGGTCTCTCCAAATCTAAGAGCAAGAGACAAATCTGGAGTTAAGTCCCATTCCAATTTTCGGGGAATGGTGATTAAGTCATCATTGATCTCTATTTCATTGCTGTTCTTTCGAGTGTTCTTCCAGAGAGAAGGAGAGTTAGTGTTGATAGACTGGGCAAATGATAATATAGAGTCAGTGTAGATATCACTGACAAATCTCAATACAGTGTGGCCGTCAACGCCGGTATGTTCAAAATTAATACCTGCCTTACCGTTCTTTGTAATGATGATCTGCAACTTGTCGTACCATCTGTTGGTACAAGTACCTACCTGGATACCTTTGTCAAGTATCGACAAGCCGCACAACATATTCTTGGACAACTCCGACAAATCATTGATTTCAATATCGTCTAAGCACAAGATGAAGAGAGCCGAGTCGATGATTGACAAGATCTCATTATTGACGGGGTTGTTGTGAATCAAGTTGTTACGGACATTGGCCCAGATTCTTCTGTTCTCTGTAGTCAACACTCCGAAAGAGGACTTAGCAATATCGGCATGATCAGAAGTCAACGAGTCTTGAACAATCGAGGTGAAATTGACACTCAACTCAGATTCAGACAACAAGATGTTGTTCTTGGAGTCCAACACATCAAACCAGTAGAACTGGGACTTGCTCATGACGACAATATGGTTGGACTTGGTGTCGGACTGCATGATACACCCGTCATCAGTGGGGATTCTCGAGGCACCAAAAAGCTTGGAATATTGGTACATGCACAAAGGTTGGCCATTCTTTAATACATCTGGAGGCAAGGTCTCATTCTTGAGAGCCTGAATGAACTTCAAAGAAGACAATGTAAGCGAGGTGGCACGCTTGATCTGAGGGTTGCTGTGGACATTGTTGTCGTTGTTGAAGGGATCGTCTTCCAAGAGGAAGAATGGGTTCAAATTCAACACTACGGGGTTGTCGTAGTTCAAGTAGGCATCGTACCAGAACTGTTCAATGTAGGAGTTTCTTGTCTTGGCAAAAGTTCGAAGTTCCAGATCTAAGTACTTACCCGTGCCACTTTTCAAAAAGCTTTCCACGGCCCTGACGGTTTGCTCGTGCTCTGACTCTGTCTGCAAAGGCTTCAATACCTTGAGGTAGTTGGCGCAGGTTTCAGTGAGGTCAGGGATTGGCAACTTTTGCAAGCTGTCCTGATGTTGGTAGGTAGCCATTTGTGCTGGTATGTGAGAAGGGTGAAATGGATGACTGGAAAAAAGTGCAGATGTCTTAAATAATTACTACAAACAGTAGAAGGGATAGGAAGAATCAGGAAAGTGGAGCTAATAGTGTTAGATATAACGTATACGCAGCAAAAGAGTAATAAAAATCAAGGGCATTATAAGCGTTGGTTTGCCAAAGCAAGGAATTTATCAGCAATTTATATCCACGAAAAATGAGGCCTACCCCAGAAGATTTTCTCATTTTAGTGCTGCGTCACCACCGGAGTTGCACTGCTCAGCGATCGCGAGCGGGTAACTGTGGTCTGTTTGCAGGAGCGGGACAATTGTGCGGGACATTATTGGTGAAATCTGGGGAATTGGCCATAGTTAGGCGCTCATACCTGTGGTGCAAAACTCCGAGCATTGTACTATACACAGGCCGTGCATCTCGGAGTTTTCTTTGGCATTTATACAGTGTGGGGCAATCCGACATGTCAGAAAATATTACTCAGATGCGGGTCGCCAGTGCGTTCATTGGCCAATTTCGACTCCAATCCCCGTTGAACCGATCATCCAACTCCGTAGCTCTACCAACTCCGGATACCGGCGCCACACAGTTACAGTTTAAAATCGTCCGACAAATGGTGATTATCTCTGTCTGCTCCGAATACCCCAGGAAAATCAAGTTCTGATTGTTCACTCCAATTATTCATTCGGGTTTGGTTGTGCGTCCCGACAAAGGGGAATCTAAGAATGAGAAATTTAAGACTGATCACAATCGTAGAATGTAATGGTTGTAATAGTTGTGATATTGGAGAGGTTAAAAGGAAGGTATGTACAGAAATACTCTTTCTGTTATCTTACAGATTTCATGTCACGATGTCATTCTCAGAAATTCACCTCACACGGTGTAGAATCGTGTCTATGACTCTACCGGTAATTCGTATCTACATACTTCGTATCTATGAGTCCATATAATGTCTTGTGCTGTGCACATCTCTTTGGATGAATCTACATATGAACTGGCTACTCTGATAACAGCGGAGTGTGTGATTGGAGCCCACAGAAATAAAATTACTCCTACACTCCAGCAGAAAATTTTTATTGGTCCATTAGAATAATATTTAAGTTGAATAATCCAATTTCTCTATCACGACAAAATAATGCTCCGGTTCAAATCGATATTGGATTTCGGCACAAATTTCTAATACCCATCAGCCTCGCCTCGTTTCCTCCAGAAGTCACTGACTCCCTCTAGATGGTCGCCGTTGCGGTGAATCCCATTCATCGACGTTAGTGACCCGCTCTCGTAGAATGTATGGCCCATCTTGCTCAACACGGTCTGTATGTCGTTGTGACCATGTTCATCATCAAACACAGTAAAGTTTTCCACCATAATATTCCGTGGAATGAGCTGATGATGTAATCGAGGGAATGAGATAGTGTGCAATAGCTTCTTACGCTCATAGTAGATCCGCACGATAGCCTGTAAAACAGCAGTAGGAATACGCAGGCCACCCGCAGCTCCGATCAAAAGATCCGGCTTCCCGGTATCGCTATCTACAATAATCGTGGGTGCCGTCGATGACAACGGCCTCTTGTGCGGGCCGATGAAGTTGTAGATAGAAGGAGTTAGGTTGAAAGCATTAGGCACCTTTGGCTGCGAAAAATCATCCATCTCATTATTGAGAATTATACCTGTGCTGTTGTCGTAAACTAAAGAGCCGAATAAAAGATTAACGGTAGTAGTCATGGAGATAGCATTGTCTTCCTCGTCAATAATCGAGAAGTGAGACGTGCCTTGAGGTTCAGTCAACTCGTACTTGGGATGGTAGTTGGTCCAGGGAAACGTCCTTTCATCTGAGTACTCGCCCTTGTCAAATACTTCTTTGATCCACGACTTGCTGGTATACTTGGTAATCAAGTCTTGCTTGTAGTTATCGATGTTGACATCACCAAACTCCGATCTGATAGCAGATAGCCATTTGAAGCTTTCAACTAGCTTGTGCGTAAGCAGGATATCATCTTTATCATTGATGATCTGAGATTTGTTATGCACTTCATTGAAGAAATTCAATCCGGCTACCAAAGCTAAACCACTGGAAACACCATTGGCCGTATAAACAGAGAGCACCTTATCTCCGATGGTAAGATTGACATTGATAGGGTTTTCTACGTTTACTTTGTAGTTCTTGAAATCATCCTTCGTGAGGATTCCTCCGAATTGCTTAATTGTTTTAACCAAGGATCCAACAATAGGTCCGTCTGGATCATAAAACACGGCTGAAGACCCATTATTGGCAATTAGTTCTAACGTGTTGGCATAGTTAGGACGTCTGATCCAGTCGCCTTCCTTGATTGTCTCGTCATTCTTGAAGATAAAGTCCCAGTTGGTTTTGATTTCTGGAACCTGTGAGAAAACAATGTTGTTCTCCATAGCAATGACTGTTTCCAATACTTTAGTGCAACGGAATCCATTTCGGTTCAAGTGGATTACAGGCTCAAGTAATTGTTTCCAAGACAACCTACCAGAGCCATGTCTGACAAAAAGCTCGTACAATCCCTTCAATTCACCAGGAACAGCTATAGCCAATCCGCCTATCTTGGAAAGAACAAAGTTGTCTCCGTACATGTCTTTAAAGGCTCCACTAGGAGCCATTTCACGAGCATCGATGCTGATGAAATCGTTCTTATGTTTACTAACGATGAACCCCCCACCACCAATACCAGACGAGTGAGAATTGATAGTTCCGATACAGAGCGCTACAGTCACAGCAGCATCAGCAGCATTACCTCCCAGCAAAAGTATATCTTTACCCATAGTAGAGCAAAGAGGTACATCACTGGTAACCATGGCTTTCGATCCTAGGTGTAAATGTTCTTCCAGTGGAGATAAAGTGGGCACACCAATACGGTCAAGCAAGGGGTCGTCGTTGATGAAAAGCTTATGAAGACTCCTATAAGGGTCTGGTCTCTTTATGCATTTGATCTTTTCTTCAAAGAGAGGCTGCTTTCCTTGTAGAACTAGCAAAGAGTGCACAACCAACACGGTTGTAATGGCTGCTAATACTACAAGGAATTTGCCTTTCAAGTTGATTGATGGCAAAAACCGAAACCCTGGTACCGGTCTCTGCTGTTGGTGCTGTAGAAGCGTACTTTTCTCGTTTAAAGTCATCTAGTATGATAAGCTAATGTGGAGATTAGTGGAGAAAAAAGACCGCTTGGTGTAGAAGTATTTATCTGTTCTGTAATTTCAGCACTATTCCAGCCCTAGTTGGTAGTAGCTTGTAAAAGAATATGTAGAGTGTCTATATATCTAATGTAAGAAGCTACTCGGGATAACAACTAGCCAGATCGGAATAAATGAATTCTAACTCTCGCAAGACTGTGGAGCTTGTCGTTATCAGTGTGCGGAATTTCTCTCTACTCAATATGCGCGCCTAACAAAGAGTGCACATACCACTCTGCTTTCCAGTAGAGTGGTGAAGGTCATTCAGGTGCAAAAAGCAGAGAATGACTCCTACCGAATCAAGAGAAGGCAAGCCAAACGGAAGTTTGTGGAGACTGCAATTCTAAGTATGTGCGTCAGGCAATTCCATTATCTGAGAAGCTCAATTAACGACGAACTGTGAAGCACAGAGGAACACCCTCCGAGTCTGTGAGTGTGCATTTCTCAAAAGCAAATTGAGCCACAACAGATCTTTGCCACAACAAGAAAGAATGTAAAGTTGTCTCTGCAACAAGCCAACGCAATGAGCTATCACAGCAACGGTGAAGGCTGGGCCCAATCTGTTCTTCAAATGTCAAACTTCGAGATCAAATCTACCCTTCATTCCAATTTTAGTCATGTGACCAATGTTGCAGCACATTTTATATACGAATGTATATCACTAAAGATAAGTTTTATTCAGCTTTACAGCTCTTTCCAATACAACAACGTATCGTACTTGTTTCCTTTCTTCCATGGGTCTTGTGGTTTCTCGATCTCCACAAAAAAATTGTTCGTTCTTGCTCCCCTGGCACCTTTCGATTTTGGTTCCAACGAATTGCCTTATTCGGCCAAGCCCTGCACCCAACACTCAGCTCATCTTTATTACAACCGTTGCTAATATATTTTTCAGTTCCTCAAGACACTTTGCTAGCACTATACAGCAGTTCAGAACTTCATATTATGTACATTACGGCAACAAATTATGTCGTCACCAAATAATGACTCTGACTATAGCCACCAGAGTCGGAAACCGATAGCGAAAGTGAGAGATTTTCCATCTATAGAGTCTGTGCAAAATGAAGCAAGTCCAGAAATGAACCTACAATCGCAGTTTTCAGGAATATCCATAAGTCCAATAGTAAGCGCAGGCGAGGAAGACGAATTGTTAAACAATATTTTGCCTTCTTATCACATGTACCAGCTGACGATTTCCAAGAACTTAACCCCCACAGATGAAAACTTCAGAGTGGATCCACCGATATACGAGGTTAGTCCTGTGACTACTGCCAACACGTTAAATAGTCTGTCCTTATTAGGCTTTCAAACACCCATGAATGAATCCGTAAACAACAGTGTAGAAGCATTCCCGTTGCCCATCACTGAATCCCTGACTTTCAACGAAGAGTCGGCTCAGGTCTGGGAGAACACCATCTTGGCAAACGCACACAAGTTGCCTAACTTGACCAAGACCAATAATGCTGTTAGTTCCAACTTAGAAGTGAAAATCTCTGTCACGGAAAAAGTCTGCCAAGTTGGTATGAAACCAACAGTCATAGATCCATCCAATAAAGAATTCAGACAAGGTGACTATATCCACGGTTATGTTACCATAGTCAACAAGTCAGATAAACCAATTCTGTTTGATATGGTATACATTGTATTTGAAGGAGTTGTAACTGTACTTGACAATAACAAAGGGTTCCTTGATTCAGAAAACCCAGTCAACGTATTTAAATTTTTGAACATGACCGATTTGTATGCTTCATGGACATACGCGAATATTGATAGACTTGTAACCGATAACGGGGACCCCCACGATTGGTGTGAAGGTGAAACAGACCCTTACGATAATACGGCACTATCCATAGATGTGAAGCGTTTATTTCAACCGGGAGTAACCTATAAGAGATTCTTCACCTTTAGAGTTCCGCAAAAGTTGTTGGACGATATCTGCGAACCACACAGCTTGAGTAAACATACCGATGTTCCTCCCAGTATAGGCATACCTAGAGGCTTGATTGCTCCTTCACTCCTTTTGGCTAATAGAGAGTCGCAGATCCGTGATATGGCATTTATAGATACTTGCATAAGTTACAGTGTTGATGCTAGAGTCATTGGAAAGTCATCCGATTATAATTACGAAACTCACGACAGCAGGGATCGATATATTATAGCTAAAGAAGCTACGTGTCCCATTAGAGTGATACCTACTACAAGCTCAGAATACGAATGTAACCCTAAGGCAATGATACAAGAAGCGGGATTGTACTACAAAGCATTTGTCGATTCCATTGTTTCTAAGATAGAATATGGCAATGACCTCACCAATGCTTCGACAAACCTTCGAACCTTGGATCTACAAGCATTGACTCCAGTGGGATCTCGAGATTCAAATCATAAGTTGCGTCAACTATATGACGTGGCTGACATGTCCATAAAACACAATTTGAAAAAGAATAGAAAGCAATTTGCAGATGATATTTATCAGTTTACAACTTCGTTCAAAAAAAAGTCCCTCACTGGATCTGTCAAAGTTTTGGGGATTGTGTCAATGTCAACACCGAAGGAACTTTATAGTATATCGTACGTCCCCCCAATCAAATTTAGAGAACCTGGTAAGATCTACAACACCACGATACTGGTTCCTATAGAGTTGTCGTATTTTGTTGAAGGCTCAAATGCTTCAAAAGTTGTCTTCCCCGAAATCAAATCCTTGCAATCTGAGCTTGTTGTATTTTCAGTCAGATCTAAAAAGCATTGTTTCCCATTTGAATTCACGCATGAGATGTGTTTTAAAGATGAAAATGTAGACTCGTCGAAGAAGAGCGAGCCTGACAATTTTGATCTGATTATAATAAAACCGTTCCAGGGATACATTAACGAAATCCAGACTCTAATCAAGAATGTCAGCAACGAAGTCTTGAGATTCGAAACGCAGATGTACAAAGATATTAGAAGTGTCTCTGCCCTGAGTACGAAATATATTAACTTGTCAATTCCCGATTTCGAATTGCATTCAAAATCGTCGAAATCCAGTGGAAACCATGCACTGGTTAAGACAATTCCGTGGGAATCTGAGCACATTGAGCAGGAGGGCCACTTGCTTTACTCCAAAAAATTCGATGTCACCCTTGACCTTAATAGCTGTCATTTGAAGGGACTTGACAACAAGCACAACAAGGGATTCGACTATCTCACTTTGGTTCCTAGTTTCCAGACTTGTCTTATGGCTAGAATGTACTACATAAAAATTGTCATCAAGATGGTTAGTGGAGACTCTCTTGTGGTCCATGTTCCTTTGACAGTAGACAATTTTTAAAATAACATTCGTAGAAGGTGTATATAAGACTCATAATTATGAGAGTTTGCACCTTCAATCACTCAACTTATTATACCACCATTACTGGTCGAATACTATATGACGAATTTATGTATCCTGTATCATAAGAGCGACAAAATGTTCATAATAAACGCTTTCATAATCAAGAAAAGATATCTATAAGCTGTAACCCATATCAGGTTGCTAATGTTTGACAACTTGGGCTCGTTCATTTCCTGAATTGTTTGACTTTAATGTCAGTAGCCTGCAAAGTAGTAGAGTGTAGTTGATCATGTACTCTGAAGCATAGGTGCGAAAAGTTACTTTTCAAATGCAACAGAAATGCAACCATCAGTTGATTCCTGTACGAGGCGCTCTGGTTTAAATATATTGACAGGCGTTTGGTTGAACTTTCTGGGTCCACTAGTAAGAGAAGGACAACAGTAGAAGAAAAAAACAAAAGCTAAAGTAGTGACTCGGTGGAACTAGAAGTTAATCAATAAAATAGTGCCAGCAAATGGAAGACCGAAAAAAGTTCAATTTGAAGTTGTCATCTTTGTCTTTGCGACGGATAAGCAAGTCAACTGCATCAGCCAATGACACAGCTAATGAAGATGGCAACGACAGCGAGCTTGTCAACATTTTGCCATCCTACCAGATGTACCGATCAACTATATCTAAGCAATTGATCCCAAGCAGAGAAGATCTTCGGACTCAGCCTCCTAGCTACGAACTTTCACCTATTTCTTCTGCCCTGTCATATAACGACAACGGTGGATACGATGGCATTCCAAGCACCTATTCTTTGCCCACTTCGCCAGTACAAGAGCTTTTCGTAAACCCTTTAGATCTTGAAGGAGAATCCAATGAAACAATTTTGGAAAATGCACACAAGTTAAAGAGAATATCTGCTTCCAACAAGGAAATATCGAAGGCTCTTCATATTCATATCTTTATGACTGAAAACGTAGGCAAAGTGGGAGTCAAACCGAAGATCATAGATCCATTATCGATTGAGATAAAGCAAGGAGACTATTTGTATGGGTTTGTCTTAGTTACTAACAAGACAAAATACGACGTGCCGTTCGATATGTTTTCTACCGTCTTAGAAGGATGTGCTACATTTGGAAGCAATGACAACTTGCAAAGCTCTGTGGTCCGCCCCCCAACTACAGTGGTTCGGTTTCTTACCATGTTTGATTTCAATGCATCTTGGAACGATGCAGCACTAGATAGACTTGTTTCCGACAATAACAACCCCATGGTACCCACTATTATTATAGATCCTATAGACGGAACTCACGTCCAGCTCGACCCAAGAAAAATACTCGAACCCAATATTACCTATAAGAAGTACTTTGCATTCAAAGTGCCAGAAAAGTTACTAGATGTCACATGTGAACATGGGTTTGTAAAGCATCTCCAGATCCCCCCCACTTTGGGGATTTCCAAGAACGAAGTCATCACATCATTGCGTCAGAAATATAAGGAATCAGATTTGGAAATACGGTCGTTGTCAGAAGAAGTCACCCACCGAGGAAAAGGCTACGCTTCCTTGACTAACGACATGTTCTTTTCAGGTGCTTCCATTGATTTCAGTGTTAGTGCAAGAATTATTGGACGTGCTTCAGACTATGAATCGATTTTAGTAAAATCTGTAGGAAAGCAAGGTGAGGATGAGTACGTGGTTGCAAACGAAGATTATTGCTATCTACGTGTTATTCCAGTGACTACAAGCTCCTTTGAGTTGAACAGATCGATGATAAATGAGGAAGCAAAGCTACTTTCTGCTAGCATGGAGCAAAACATCAAGGAGAAGATTTCATTGGCACGCGAATTATCCGCGATTCCGTTAGATGAAAGATCTAATACTGCTTCACCAGATAACCAGCTACATCCTACAGCTAGTTCAACAGATGTTGCTAAAATGCAACAGTCGTACTATTCCAAAGTTCGAGCTCATCATGTACATAGTAGTAGAGATGATATGTATGAGGTCCTTTTCCCTTTTAAAAGGAGAAATGTCTTCGGCACATCCAAGGTATTGGGCATGTGCGGGTTAACAACGCCGAAGTCACAATATCATGTGGACTATCACCCTTTGCCACGATATCTTCGTGGCAATTCTCTACCTTCCACAACCGTTTCGGTTCCCATGGAGCTAACGTTTTTACCGGCTGAAAGCGGTAGTCGCGACTTGCCTGGATTCAAAAGAATATCAGTGGAATTGGTTGCATTAACTGTGAAATCAAAAAAATTGCCATTACCACTTGTGATTCACCCCGAAATGATGTTTGAGAATAAAGGAAAATCTTTTGACAACTTTGATACTGTAACATTGAGGAAGTACCAAAAGTATGCCTTGGAGTTATCCAAGTTGATCAAGGACGTTGGTGTGGAGTCTTTAAATCTTGAGAAGCAGTTGCTTCGGGACTTAAAATGTATGGCTAACCTCTCGACTAGGTATGACCATTTTAAGATTGAAAAGTTGAAACTCCAATCTGATGGTTCTTCTACTCCTGTTCAATTGCTTAGTTCAATTCCTTGGCAACAGGAAGCTGTGGCAGGTGCTGGATCAACTGCCCCTCGCGACGAAGTTAAGTTCACCAAGAAATTCAATATTAATATAGAGCTTAATTCAGCTATTCATTTGCCTTCCATGTCCAGTGATTTTTGTCTTGTTCCAGATTTCCAAACTTGTTACATTGCCAGACTATACTATTTAAATATAGGCTTGAGAACACCGAACGGCGAAAAGTTTCATGTGAAGGTTCCCCTAATTCTCCAACGTCAAAAAGAAACATGATTTATTGAAACAAATTGCACCTAGTTTCATATTCAATTACCAATATTACTTGTAGATTAATTTAACGAATGCATTATAATCAACGTTCTTTAGGTCGTTATAGAGGTTGCAAAATTTGCAACCACTTCCGGAATATATCACGTGCCTTATGTATCGGATCTCATCTCTAAAATTTATCAAGATACTTGATTACTATACAAAAATGTAGTAGAGATACTAACTTCTAGATATCTGTAACATTATGAAAATTGAAGACGCCGAAGATGCCCTCATCTCTGAATGGGAGAAGAGAAGATACGTTCCGAAGCCGGGCGAGCCCGAGTTGCCTCCACAGTTATCAGATATGGCAGAAAAATCTACAGAAGATGTGATGAAGGAATTGAATAGAATGCCATTTTTCATGACAGAATTAGATGAGACTGATGGGGAAGGTGGAGAAAACACAAACTTGGAAGCTCTTAAGAGTTTAGCATATGATGGTGAACCAGATGAAATTGCGACCAATTTTAAAAACCAAGGAAATGATTGTTATAAGGCGAAGAATTACAAAGCTGCTATAGATTATTATACCAAGGGCCTTGAAATAGAATGTAGTATTGATTCTATTAATTCGGCCCTTTACTTGAATAGAGCTGCTTGCAATCTTGAACTCAAAAACTACAGGAGGTGCATTGAAGATTGTAAAAAAGTGCTAATGATAGACGAAAAGAGTATCAAGGCATGTTTTAGATCGGGTCGTGCTCTTTTCCTAGTCGGTAGATTTGAAGAAGCTAAGCAAATCTTGGAATATGGTTTGAACGTAGATCCAGACAACAAATCTATCAAAGACCTTCTTGAACAAGTATTCGCCAAGGAAAAGGCAATTGAAGATGCTAGAATCAAGAAGGAAAGGGAACAACAAAAAGAGAAAATGAGATTGGATATCTTAGACAACACAATTAAGTTAAGACATTACACCATAGTAAAGTCTATCAACCCACCAGAGCTACTTACAGATGCTAAGATTAGATTGGAAATTGAAACAGATCATGAATCTCAATTGATCTTTCCAGCAATGATTCTATACCCCACCACTGATGAATTTGATTACATTGCCGAAGTTGGTGAACTTTCTACTCCATTGGAGATATTGGAATTGCTTATGGATAGACCTAAGGAATGGTTTGAAGATCCAAAACATGAGAATTTTAGTGTCAAAAAATTAGAGTGCTACATGGAAACTATTTCGGGTGGACTAGTCAAGATTGGTAAGAAGATCTCCATCAACAATGCACTCATGAATGACAAAACAAAGGCACCCTTGTTCGACAATAGTTTAAGACTCTACGTGGTACCTAAGTCGGATTCGCCTGATTGGTTGTCCAAATGGAACAAACAATTTGCATTATCCAAACGTCAAGCTCAATAATAGACATTTCTAATATAATACATGTACTATAGTGTATAATTCTACAGTTTGTAGCCCATGTAGCTAGCATATTCTCGTTCTTCTTTTTGCCTCTGTAGCAAGTTTAATGGTGACATATCAGGTGATTGCATAGCTCTTGCTCTGGAAGAGTGGGAATCGAATATTTCTTCCATGTTGAGCTGAGGAACATCGCCAAATACTGAAACTGGATTCACATCTATGTTCTTCATTATAATCAGCTTGATCTCAGGAGTATGTCCCCATGTTTGTAATATTTTGCGATCTTTTCCGTTGGAATCGTCTTCGTCATCAGTAGGAATATCAGGTAGGTTCTCTGCTGAGTAGTGCAACTTTGCAGGTGTAAGAGGATCAGCATTTTTGTGGGGAGTTCTTCTCTCAGCCACAGAAATTCTACTCGCTTTCTTCTCGAGAAATTGCTTCTTTGCAAGAGCACTTGTTCTGGAAGGTGTTTTATCTTCCTTGTTCGTCTTTCTTCTTTTTGCACTACCAAATCCTCCCCTTGCTGCTTCAGGCAAAGCGACAGCATTATTTCTGTAGCTATATTTTTCAAATTGATGGACGCCGTGACTCTCTTTCGTATCTTCATCTCGGATGAAGACGTCATTTCCAAGTTGCTTCTGATTGGAAACGGGTACTATTTCTGCCTTATTCTTAGAAGTATGATTCATCGAAATCATGAATTTTTGTTTTGGTTTTTGGGCTGCTGCTTCACTTCTTTCTGCCATTATTGATTTTTTCTTCAAAATAGGAATAGTTTCGGCCTCCAACTTGGGTACAATTTTAATCTCTAGATCTTCTATTGCTGGGTTTCGTCTTCTAGTTGGGGAATGCAACTGCTTAGCGGCAACAGATTGATTTCCTTGAAACTGTGGTCTTTTGAGATTAAATTGTGGATTGTTGGAGTTCAAAGTAGTAGTCAAAAACCTATTCTTTGTATTCATGTAATCAGTCTTCCTGCCTTCAGACTTTCTGCTCTCTGTTTCTCTTTTTGAAGATGTTGGTGTCTTTCTCTTTGCAGCACTTGAACTTGTAGGAACGGTTAAACGAGAGATTAACCCCTTTTCATCATTTTCAGGATCGTGGCCAGTTGTATCCAGAATTTTCAGAATTGGAGATGACTTTTTTGACAACGGTCCAACACTATGTGTAGGAGATCGGCTACGTGATCGGGTAGTAGGCTCTCTGGGACTGCCCTTGTACTTCAATGAAAGGTAACTTCGGGTAGGAGATCTACTTCCATTTGTTGACGAATTAAAAGGTCTGATCGATGGCAGTTCAGAGAACAATGTTTTTCTTACTGTTGCAGAAGTTGACTTGATATATTCTGGCTCTTTCGAGGCTTTTGCAGAAGCAATACTGGTTTCGTTAATATTGCTTTCTTCAGTTCTTGCTCTGCTTGGGACGGTTGGCTCTTTGTTGGGAATTCTTACTGACTTGTCTTGTAGTGACGAATTGCTTTTTGAGGTGTTGTTGCCTAGATTGGGGACTGAATTGAGGTTAACCGTTCCTTTATTTTGCATATCCGCTTGATCTTTGATTGTACTGAAATTAGCAAACGCTCTTTTGGGGATTGCTACTGGAGACATATCAAAATTTGCATCTACGTTTTGTTCTTTGTGAGCTTCAACTGGGCTCTTGTTCCCGATCTTATTGTCAATAGCAATTTCTGTGGATGTATCTCTTCTGGAAGCAATATCTAATCTTTCAAATAGTCTCAGCGACCTACTTTTGATTGAGGAATGCTTAGATTTAGTATTGACTGTAATAGGCTCTCTTGTAGGAAGTCCAACAAAGATGGAACTTCTCATAGAAGATATCTTCCTTGTGTTTTCATTGCTCAGTGTGGTTGAATGAATAATTGGACTTCCATCGACTTCTTCAGGTTGCAGATTAGTTTTTGTCTCAAGTTCTTCGTATGTTCCATATATCTTCGCTTTTGCAGGAGTGCTAGATGGAATCGTGAGTGCAGATTTTCCTGCTATTGACTTTCTGATAGCCGTGCTGATTGCCTGGAATGAATCATCTATACCATTGGGTATTAACAGAGTATTTCTAGCGGTAGATGTATGTCCTTCTTGATGTGTTTCGACAGAAGGGAGAGATTGTTCTACAACTTTTGGTGGAGACGAAGAGCTGAGCGATTTGAGATTAGTATCAATTTGATCTGTACTAGAATTGAAATGAGGTGATATATCAATATGATTTGGCGACGTGTGCATTAGTCGTGGTGGATGGTTTATTCTGGGCTTCACTGGAGTTTGTCTATATTGAGAAGTACGATGTCGTATTGGTGAAGATTGCGCAATGATCGCTTGCTTTAGAGAAGTACGTGATTCGGATATGATAATATCTTCTTTAACGTTGTCCGACTTGACGGGCATAGTAATATCGTTAGAATTGGATGTTCGAATATTCGGAGTAGAATCCTTGTGGTAAGATGGGTACATGTCTTCTGGCTCTGCAGGTTGCACAAAAGTAGTTGATTTTGAAAACTCTGGTGAAAAAACGGTAGGATTCAGCACTGTCAACAATAGCGATAGGTCTTCTGTATGATCTTCTGTACTATTGGTGAAGTCTAGAACTTTCTGTACAAAGCTGGAGAGGTTATCGTACCGGGAACTACAATCTTGAAAGTGATTCTCACAGTTGGTGAGGACACTGTCATATTGGAGCGACATCTCGTTAGTGATCCATCGCAGTGAGCCTGGAACAAGCTCGTTCTTCTTTTTTTTCGTAGCATTCACCGCCCATAGTCTGGAACCCATGGTGGCTTGACGAGAAGAAGTTGACTTGAATTTGGTGATTTTAGATCTCTTTGTTAATTTAGTTATTTGTTTGTGCTACATGCAGTACTTAGTGTACTGGGTGCAAATAGTTGATAATTAGTCCTCACGGTGATTATGGGTCAGGGTAAGTACGGGAGCAGAAACGAACCAAAAGCGTGGTTCTGACATTCACTGGAGCTTTTTCCTATTAGCAGGAAATAAACCTTTTAATAAAATGTTCTCATTTATGCTATTCCGTGATGGAGGGTTATACAATTAAGAGAAAAGGTGAAGTTTTATCTGGTTCTTCAAATTGTTGATGTTAGGCTACAAAGGCTATTAAACAAAAAATCCTTTAAAATAAAGATTTCCTATACGATAAGCTCAATTTTTGGTGTGACCTTTTTATTGTTTCTTGAGGCGTAATTGAAGTAGTTTTTAGAATTATTGCTAAAATTCTGAAGTTGTACACAGCTATATACTCTCTTTAAACACAAGCGACAAAATACTTGTATGAATTATTCTTCAAAAATAAATTTTAAGATACTATATATATGGTCCTCTCGAGAATACTATAATATTCTTTATATATTTCATATCAGTACCGATAGCTAGATGTCGCCGTTCTATAAAGTTTCCTCAAACCTCTGTCAACGAAAAACAGTTGGAGTCACGATCCTGCACACCTGTTCTAAAATTTGTGGCACACAGGTACCCCAAAGCACTATTTATATGTTTTTTATGCCATTGATAAAGAAACAGCTTTTGGAATAAGGACATTACCAATCTTGATAGCTACTAGTAAACATCATCATACACCTACAGAACACGGATATAACCAACAAGATGTTACACATACTCGGCGGCCTCGCTATACGAGACGACTCGTGCTCTGTGTTTGAAGGTGCCTCAACTGTCAATCTTATCTTTCTGATCTTGATAACATTAGGGATTGTTATCAGTTATCTTCCACAATACCATCGGATATATTCCAAAAGGACGTCAGAAGGCTTGTCAACCAATTTTTTGCTTTTAGGATCGTGTTCGTCTATCTTCACTCTAACAAATATCATTTTAGTTTCTTCCAGAGCCAGACACTGCTGTGCCACAGGAGCACTCAACACCTTTAACTGTATCAATTCACAACTCAACTTGGTCCAAATCGGATTGCAGTGCACATGTGCAATATTGATTCTAGTGTTTGTGCTTATCTTGACACAAAACTCGTTGAAACAGGATAAACACGAGTACCAACGTATTGTACAAGTCGGCAAACTCGTAGCATTACATGGAGCAGTTTCGATAGTTCAGATAGCTGTAGGTCTCTATTCAGACAAGTCGATGCTCTACTCAATTGCCAGCATCAATGGATTGTTGTCGACTTTGTTAACAGTGATCAAGTATGTGCCCCAAATCTACACTACTTTCACCTTGAAGCACCCAGGTACGTTGTCGATAGGAATGATGTGCATCCAGACTCCTGGTGGGTTTGTATTCACAGCCACATTGTTCTTCACCAAGGGCTCGCATTGGAGCTCGTGGGTGTCGTACTTGGTCGCTGCACTGCTTCAGGGTGTTTTGTTGGCTATGTGTTTGTACTATGAGTACTTCCACAATAAGGGCCAGGATGCGGAGTTGGCAGAGCGTTTAGCAGTAGAGAGAATTATCGCCGAAAACCTCCAGGAGCAGGAAATCGACGGCGAAGAGGCAGCTCCGTTGTTGTAGAGTTTGCTAAAGTAAGAATAATACTATTGGTACTGTAGATAACCGGTTGCAAAAGACAACAGCTTAAGACATAGTGTCCTATAGCAAAACAAAATAATGCCATGAACATCGAATATAAATTTATGAATTACACATTGCTACACAATATAACATTGGAAAGAGTTAGCGTAACGGTTTGTATTCACTAGTATTTTGGTGATATCATTCAAATATAGTAGCATATTGTCTCATGCTCTTGGTTAGAATATCGTCCTGCATACATAACTGCGACATCGCTTACATAACTTTTCAGTGTTACCCGCAAATTCCCGACATCTGGCGATCCAATTTTTCAGAGTCCAATTGGTTGAACTGATGTCAGCTGTTCTTTTCATCATCAGCTAAAACTCCTCAGTGCCCGATTTCTACGATGTACAGAAGTGTAGTGAGCACCGTGAGCGCTTTACGTACCGCCGGCCGTGTCGGTGTGTTGAAGTTCCGTCCTGCCTTGACCAGAGGATACGCAGCCTTTGACCGTTCCAAGCCCCATGTGAACATTGGTACCATTGGTCACGTCGATCACGGTAAAACGACCTTAACTGCTGCCATAACCAAGGTTTTGTCAGAAAAGGGTGGTGCCAACTTCTTGGACTATTCTTCTATTGACAGAGCTCCTGAAGAAAGGGCCAGAGGTATCACTATCTCCACTGCCCACGTTGAATACGAGACTGACAAGAGACACTATGCTCATGTTGACTGTCCTGGTCACGCCGATTACATTAAGAACATGATCACTGGTGCAGCCCAGATGGATGGTGCCATCATTGTCGTTGCTGCCACTGACGGCCAAATGCCTCAGACCAGAGAGCACTTGTTGTTGGCCAGACAAGTTGGTGTACAAGAATTGGTTGTGTTTGTTAACAAGGTTGATACCATCGACGATCCTGAGATGTTGGAGTTGGTTGAAATGGAAATGAGAGAATTGTTGTCCACCTACGGTTTCGATGGTGACAACACCCCAGTTATCATGGGTTCTGCCCTTTGCGCTTTGGAAGGTAAGCAACCAGAAATCGGTAAGGAAGCCATTGACAAGTTGTTGGATGCTGTTGATGAACATATCCCTACTCCAACTCGTGACTTGGAACAGCCTTTCCTTTTGCCCGTTGAAGATGTCTTCTCCATCTCTGGTAGAGGTACCGTTGTCACTGGTAGAGTCGAAAGAGGTGTGTTGAAAAAGGGTGAAGAAATCGAAATCGTCGGTAACTTCGACAAGCCTTTCAAGACCACTGTTACTGGTATTGAAATGTTCAAGAAGGAATTGGACTCAGCTTTAGCTGGTGACAACTGTGGTGTCTTGTTGAGAGGTGTTAAGAGAGACGAAGTCAAGAGAGGTATGGTGTTGGCCAAGCCAGGCACCGTCACTTCGCACAAGAAGTTCTTGGCTTCTTTGTATGTTTTGACCACCGAAGAGGGTGGCCGTCACTCTCCTTTCGGCGAAAACTACAAGCCTCAAGCTTTCTTCAGAACCACCGACGTCACATGCTCCTTCTCTTTCCCAGAGGGTGAAGGCGTTGACCACTCCCAGATGGTGATGCCAGGTGACAACATCGAAATGGTTGGTGAATTGATTAAGGCTACTCCAATTGAAGTCAACCAACGTTTCAACATCAGAGAAGGTGGTAAGACCGTTGGTACTGGTTTGATCACCAGAATCCTCGAGTAGGCTACTAGTTGTATATTTGGTAGCTGAGGCTCTTGTATATAGAGTATGAATTGAAAGCAGTGTATATAAAAAAATCGTAGACTGTGTAGAGTAGGAAGTAGATTAGAGCCTAGGTAGGCACTAAATCTTACTCTACTTTCTTCGGCTCCTACAGTTTAAATCACGTGACATATAAACAAACAGATCACTCCAACATTTATTCTGTTTGCAACTTCTGTTCAATTTCATTTCCTATAGAGACAAACGGAATCCAATGTCTGATAAGCAGTCACAAACACTCTCACTGCCGGCGTTGAGCCTAAAGGATGAGTTACAGGTTCCTTTCTCAACTTCTCCCTATTCCATTCAACTATTCAGTCATTATAGACAGCTTCTCACATCTACAAGAGAAGTCATCATATTAGTTGGATCTTCTGTATCCAAGAAATTGGTTTTTGAAGAAGACATAGTGACTGCAACATTTACGTCGTTTAACAGCGCCAACTATGTAGGATTCTCATTGTACGGCGGAACCAATTTACATAAGAGAAACAGCCATCACCAAAAGCCAGATCGAGACGTAAACAATTCATCAGCTGAATGTCTTGTAGTTTGTTTTCGTAAAGCAGCCAATATTTACTATTCTGATGGCAGAAATTATGTAGTCAGTTTTCCATTTGCTATCAAGAATGCTTTTCCATTTGAGTCAGGACTTGTTTTAGAAAGAGATGTCAATCTGGCCGAATTGAGCAATACTCAAGAAAGTATACAATTGTCGCAGTTGGGAGGAGCAAAATTCCTTACTTTGGTAGATCCAATAGGCGACTTCCGGATTATAGCCACTTCGTCCACATCAATTGTGTCGCCGAATGAAGTTTTACTATCATTTCCTAGACAAGGGTTGAACAAGACATCGTCTTTATGTGCTACATTTAATCCTCAGGAGAGAAACGTCATAATCTACGGTATAAGAGCTTCACATAGAGGTACGAAGAAATTAGATTCAGGTACCAAGTACCTGCGAAGAAACTACTCCTTGCTTTCTACACCCAATCCTTCGAGAGTATTAGAAGAAGAAGGACACTTTGATGCCTCTATAGGATCATCTGGGGTTAATCAAAACGTATTGTCATTGAACATGGAGAAAAAAAGAACAAGTACTCTATTGGCAGACATATCGTCTATTGCTAGAATGGGAACAGAGAACAACTTTCCCGAAAATACAAAACGCAAGTCACATGTAGCACATGAAGTACCCATTTTGAGACGAGATATGATATTGACTAGAACTGATGTGCTTCCTACAAATACTGATAAAGCGCATATGCAAGTATTCGGCATTAACTTTGAAGAGCAAGAGGCGGTAGTAGTCGTTAATAAATTGAAGAAAGAAGCACGGGTATACTTATACAAGCATCATTCCAATCATTTCCACCATTGCTATCAGATAAGTTGCAAAGAATGCATTCCTCTAAACAGCCGAAAAATGGAAGGATTTGTTATTGCATTGAAGGAAGATGGCTCCATCATTCTCGTTAACCCATTTGTTGATGTATCTTCTCAAAAGATATACTTGAGGCTGAAGTTCACCAATGTGGAAGGTTTACAGAGTTCTTTCGAAGAAAACTTGGCTATTAAATATAAGGATGGCAATGTGGGCACGATCAGATTATTGCTTCAACCAAACAACGAATTTGTAGCCAATTGTTTGCATTCCTTTAAATACTTATCAGGGTCTAAAGTAACAGAGACCATCTGGATGCTATGGAGGTCCGCGCTCGCATTAGATGAGTCCAAGGATGAATGGAATGCCTTGGTAATCGCATTACTTACCTTATTTTTCCCATTTCAAGATGAAATTGACCAATGTACCCCTAACGAGATTACCAATCTATTACCATCAGCAAAGAGATTACTGGAATGTCTTGATTCAAAAGTCAACTATGGCGACCTTGCTTCATATATTGCGTTATCATTACACCTACTTCGCGAAGAGGCAAGATTAGATTGCACAAGCAAGTCATGTTTGAATAAACTTGGAGTCCTCCTAACACAGTTCACCGTTTGGATGGGCTGGCCAGAATCCTGGACCAAGTACTATTTAATTGACTTCAGTAGTATAGATAAGTCGGTCAGATTTCTTCTGTTGCTAATTCTAGATTCAGCGCCGAATCTATTTGAATCTCTAGCCAGTTTGTTCACCGGTAAAATTATAAGATACCTAACGTTTTCACAGTTACTGGAGGAGAGTGATTCAGTGGACTCCCTTATAACTCCTAGAACGCATTGCATTCTAAAGCTTTTCGAAATACTCGTGTCACCAAATTTTGGACCCACGGCAGTGGTCGACATGATGTGTGAATATGGAATAACGAGAGGAGAGCTAGAAACGTATCCTCCTGGAATCAGTATTCTACTCAAAGAGGCCATCCTGCTTTGTCAGGAAAATCCGTCATTTGCATGGACAAACAAAACCTTGGAATTGGTAGGTAGAAAGGACCTTACTATGTTCTTATCCAGAAACTCCAACCCACGTAGTTTTACAGGATCGAAAGTTGAGGTGAAAAGTATTAGTTCTATTCTCTCGAATGTCCTTACAAAATATGAATCGATATCGCCTTGGGATGGACAGTCAGAGGCTGATAGAATTGGTTTAACAAAGTTAATCTTTGACTACGACAGAAGATATTATGAGATTACTACACTTTTGCATCAAACTAAGACGCAAACGGCAACTTTACTTACTGAAGAAGGTATTAGTGAATATGATTTGGTTCTTCAACAAAGAAATTTAGCAGCTCTCGTGGCATTGAGAACTCTTACAATACCTTTAGGACGGGCAGCATTATTCTACGCTGGTCGTAAACCATTGCTTACTGAGAAGTTTCCCGTACCCAAGTTCAACCTTAACACTTTGATCGCCCCCACAATGACTAATATCATTCTTTCCGATGGATCCATACCTGCGAAGATCTCGGAATGGGGTTACTTTCATAACGGCGTATCTTCTGGTTTAAGTATTAGCAGAGAAGCTAAGGGAATTACGGGAAGTTGGATCATTTTCAACAAACCACCCGAGTTGAATACTCAACACGCAGGGTTCTTATTAGGACTAGGATTGAATGGCCATCTAAAGAAGCTAGAAGAATGGCACATTTACAACTATCTTGGTCCTAAACACCCTCTCACAAGCGTTGGTCTATTAATTGGTATGGCAGCTAGTATAAGAGGATCCATGGATAATAAATTAACGAAGGTGTTGTCAGTGCACGCAGTGGCTTTGCTTCCACAGGGCGCAAATGACTTAAATGTTCCAATTATGGTGCAAACTGCTGGTTTAATTGGGATAGGTTTGCTTTATCTTGAGAGTCAACATCGTCGTATGAGTGAGATTCTTCTTTCCCAGATTACAAGTTCTGTGTCCCAGAATGATACAGAACAAATTCATGAAGGGTACAGATTGGCTGCTGGTATTTCCCTTGGGTTGGTCAATTTAGGAAAAGGAAATGACCTAAGCGGGCTCAATGACACTCATGTTGTCGACAGATTATCTTCACTTGCTACATCCATGAAAGACTATCAACCAGTACAAGAACTTGATAAGTCATGCTGTGGAGCAATTATGGCTCTTGGCTTCATATATATTAAGACTGAGAATGTTACCGTTGCCAATAAGCTAAAGGTTCCTAATACTGAACAAATGCTAGACTATATTCGACCTGATTTGCTATTGCTTCGAAGTATCGCCAAGAATCTAATTCTTTGGAATGACATTGGAAAATCGGTTGAATGGGTGCAGTCTGAAGTGCCGTCAGTTCTTTTCGAAAAGTATGGTAAAGGTCATATCCAAGTTCTTGATAGTGACCAATTGGGATTTTTCAATATCTTGGGGGGTTCATGTCTTTCAATGGCAGTGAAGTATGCTTCCAGTCATGACAGCACTGTCAGAAACACTTTGTTGCATTACTTGGATTTGATGATGAGGATTTCATCGTTCAACACCAATAATTATGACCAAAAGATTGCTCATCAATGTGCTGGAAAAATCAGAAACTTGATTGCATTATCGCTTTCGGTGGTAATGGCAGGAAGTGGAGACTTAGAAACTTTCAGAAGACTAAGAATATTACACGACGATACTAATAAGGAAATGGGATATGGAAACTATATGGCTATTAACACTGCGTTAGGGTTCTTGTTCCTAGGTGGCGGCCAATATGCCTTTGGCAATTCTAATTTTGCAATTGCATGCTTGATAATCTCTTTGTATCCAATCTATCCAAATGAGAACAGCGAAGTGGATGTACATCTTCAGGCCTTGCGACACTTCTGGGCTTTGTCAGTAGAACCACGGTGCTTGATTATTCGTGATGTCAATTCACATAATCCTCTCAAGATTCCGGTTTCAATTGTGCTCAAGAATGGTGAAGTGAAAGAGGCATTATCGCCATGTTTATTACCTCCTCTTGATGAAATCTTGACCATTCAAACACAGTCGAGGGATTACTTCAATGCACAGATCGACTTTGAGTTGAATTCTGAATATTTAGAAATATTTAAGAAGTCACTTACGGTTTTTGTCTACAAGAGAAGAAACTTTAAATTGTTAGCACCGTCCATTGGCTCGTTGATCAAGAATGAGAACAAGTCATTACAAATTGAAAACGGAGAGATCAAGATCAGTGAAGATGTGTCTACATTGCTTAAGTTGGAAGCTATGGGACATATAGATGACTACGAAAAACAAGTGTTGCTCTACGAATGCAGTGAGAATGACGATTCTCATGCCTACAGCACTGAGCTTTCAATCTTCAATATCATTGACAATAAGATCGATTTAGCCCGAATGGCCAATTCGCCGCAGTCGATAGAAGATCTCTGGAACTTGAAGCTTTTGTTTTCGTATTCTGATAGACTCACGAACAGTGAATTGCACTATGTTTCGGTGGAGTTTATTGACCAATTGAAGCAAGAGGTGTGGGCAATTACCTAAGCACCACAGTCAATGGAATGCATCCACATGTGACAACAACAATAGTAAAAATGTATCACTTGACGGTAGTGGATGGTCTTGATGCGAATTGTCATGAAGAGAGAGCCACAAGTGCCAGGCACGCTTGTCCAATTTCCAGGGATCGAACCAGAACGACACGACTCATTCTGTATGACTACTCTGCATATTTGTAGAATCTGAGGTGGAGTCACACACCGCACAAGAGGATTTGGATTGACTACACACGACAATAGTGAATGTAGGTAGGAAGATCTCATGTGATTCCTAGCTGGGAGGTGCGAATGTCTAGATTGTAACTGTCAGGGTACAATGCCACAAGCAAGCCGTCACATACAGTGTAGTGTAGTAACGTAAGGGAAGCACCCATTGGTTCCGTGAAGAGGAGAACTTGGTGTAGAAGAACAGGTGACGCCGTTTAGTGATATCTGTATATATATTGTCGACACATGATTGTGCTGCTGTGGCTACCAATCAGACGGTTAGGCTGAAAAACGTCTCGTAAAAAAACAATAATACTACCGCACACGATGAAAAAAAAATAATGTACCAGTGTACGTAGTAGACCTTCACACTAGAAGACAAACTTTCGACAACTTTTATTGATAGTGCTAAGCTTCTTGAAACCTTGCCCAGTCCCAAAGTTAGACTTTATTATTTTACTACCATCAGATTACCTATTTCTGTCCCTTCTTTTGTTATGGCTTTCAGACCTCCTTTCCTTGGCCCCCCTCTGGCCAGATCCAGAATGAAGTACTCTCAGTCTCCCTCAACCGTGTTCGGTCCGCACACAATGAACATTAACCATCCATTGCTGAGAGCCACTACCATGGCTGAAATCGCTCTCAAGGCACAGCGGAATCAGCAGCAGGAGAAACAGCAGAAGCGTAACTTCTCCCAGTTCACCTCCTACTACTACCAATTCCCCAAGATCCCTCGGCCCAAAAGGAACGTCTTGTACTACTCGACCTGGACGTCCAAGGGCTCTAAGTTCATGCCTACAAGAAATAACATCCACTTCCCCAACTTGAGAATCTCCCGTAGATCGCTTTCCAATGCCAACCAGAAGTTGAAAGTCAAGACGAAGAACTTTCACAAGCGATTCTTCTCTGTAGAGGCTCGCAAAAGGAGACAACAGCGCCGTAGATTTATAAGATGGTGGACCATCACGTCGTTGGCCATAGTGTTGGGTGGTGTTGCTGCCAAAGTCAGCTACGAACGCGGTGAGCAGAACGACGAAGAGTCGGGGCCTCACCAGTATCGTATCAAGCCACAGTCATGGCACTTGTATGCCTATTCTACTTTACCTTTAAAGACCATTTCGCGTATCTGGGGCCAGGTCAACTCGATCAACTTGCCTGTCTGGGTCAGATCGCCATCATACAGACTCTACTCGGCCCTCTTCGGCGTCAACTTAGACGAAATGGACGAACCGGATCTCACTACATACAGTAATCTCTCAGAATTCTTTTACCGTAAGTTGAAACCAGGTATCCGGCCCCTTGGTGATAGTGACCTTGTTTCCCCATCTGACGGAAAAGTGTTGAAGTTTGGTGTCATCGAGGACGGTGAAATCGAGCAAGTCAAGGGCATGACCTACTCAATTGACGCTCTTTTGGGGTTGAAGACCCAAAGATTGGCAGCACCAAGTCACTCCTTGGACTTCGACTACAATCTGGATGACTTCGCCGTTATGGAAAGACACGAAGAGTTTGCCAAAATCAACGGCATCTCGTATTCTGTAGACGATATTATTGGTGGCGAAGGCTCAGAAACTTATCACATTAACAAATTAGATTACAAAGATGTTCATGATGGTACTGCCAAGGGCTCAAGAGCCACATTCTCTAAGGAAATGGCCGTGGCCAAGAACTTGGCACCCACTCCATTGGACACTATCAAAACCAGCTCGAACAAGCAATTGTATTTCACAGTTATCTATTTGGCACCTGGTGATTACCACAGGTACCACTCTCCTACTAATTGGGTGACTACTTTGAGAAGACACTTTATTGGAGAATTATTCTCTGTAGCTCCTTTCTTCCAAAAGACCTTACAGGGCCTCTTTGTGTTAAACGAAAGAGTTGCCTTGCTCGGCTACTGGAAGTACGGCTTTTTCTCGATGATTCCTGTAGGTGCCACCAACGTCGGTAGTATTGTAGTAAACTTCGATAAGGACTTGAAAACCAATGAAAGGTACGAACACGAAGTATATCTGAGGAATTCTACTCCTGATGAGAACACTCCCTTGCTTGAAGGTGTCAACGATTCTGAATCTTCCACCGACTTGACTACACTTTCCACTACTAGTTCAGAGCCAGATAAGAAGGAAAAGAAGAAATTGAAGAAGAATACCGTTTACGAAGCTACGTACACCAAAGCCAGTAGATTACTAGGTGGTGTTCCATTGTCCAAGGGACAAGAAGTTGGTGGTTTCAAGTTGGGTTCTACAGTCGTGCTAGTCTTTGAAGCCCCCGAAAACTTCAAGTTCAACTTACAGATCGGTCAGAAGGTCAAAATGGGGCAGTCATTAGGAGATTTTGTGTGATTCGAGATTTTCTGGTAAAGTTATACCATGCATATACAAAAGTAGTTAACATATCTATTTAACAAATAAAAGCGAAATTATATGAGTGCTTTGTAGTTTGCTAGACAAATAATACGTTAGATTTGTCAACTACAAAGGTCATATTCTAATATCGAATATTGTAACAATCTCAGCGCCTGTCTTGGTCTACTAGACTCGTTAATGTTTGGTAGCAAAACAAACACGACCGAAATAGGTAAGAATTCCACGTGACTATATACCTGCTTGTTGAATTTTTTTGTTTAGCAGATTGATTTAGGTATAGTTCATAAACAAACAACACCAGCCCAAACCATCAACTTTTAGGTTCCAGATCCTTATTATTATATCCTTAGACAGTGTATTGCTTGTTTAGAGCGACCAAATTGTCAAAGTTTCGATAACATTGTCGAAAGTCCTGTTTAGATTTGGTTTCCAGATCATATCTTTTTAGTAGTTTCAGATCCAACGATACTCTTACCTGAGTCATCACTAGTCGCCAAATTCATAGCCACTCTATAGATGTCGTTCCTTAACACCATAAGAGGATTTGGCAGAAGTTCCAAGAAAAACAAGAAGGAGTTGGATTCACTGTCGTTGTATTCACATCCAAACTCGTCAGGGTCTCCTTTACGAAGAACGCAATCTCCTACCAAAGCTACACCAGGTTCTCCTACAAAACAACAAAGAGTACACAACCAGATCCAGTTTGCCAATAGCCATTCTCCAACTAAGGGACATAGGTCCGGGCAACAGAGTTCACGTCAAATGCTGCCGAAGAGATCGTCGCATTCATCCACTCTGGCATTTAATGGCTCGTCAAGCATTAAGGAACAACAGTTGCCTCTATTCCTTTGTGAGCCGTTTGTTAAGACTGCCCTCGTCAAGGGCTCTTTTAAAACCATCGTGCAATTGCCTAAGTATGTCGACTTTGGTGAGTGGTTGGCACTTAACATTTTTGAATTATTCAACAACCTTAATCAATTTTACGGTGTGATAGCAGACTATGTCACGCCAGAAGCATACCCGACTATGAATGCTGGACCGCGTGCGAACTATCTCTGGGTAGATGGAAACGGACAAACTGTCAACTTGCCAGCATGCCAATACATTGAATATGTCATCGCTTGGATTTCAAACAAGATCAACGATCAATCAGTATTTCCTACAAAGACAGGTGGTGCTTTTCCACCCAATTTCATGAAGGACTGTAAGAATATTTCTAGGCAAATGTTTAGAATTTTCGCCCATATCTACCATAATCATTTTGATAAAATCGTCCATCTCTCTTTGGAGGCCCATTGGAACTCGTTCTTTGCGCACTTTATCAGCCTCGTAAAGGAGTACAGCTTAATAGACAGAAACGAGCTTGAACCATTATTACCTTTGATAGAAAGCTTCGAAGAGCAAGGCAAGATAATATAGAATAGTCTGATGGGAGGCTTGGTAAGTTGAAGTCATTTGCATGAATTCTGATATTAGTTTCCCAATGTCATATCTATTAATACAAAAAGTAACGTAACTATTTACACTCTTTTAAAAACTGAGCCTCTCTAACTATCTGCGTAAAACCAAACAAAAATGCAATATGATGCTATGTATAATGTGTGTGGAAAAGAAGGTGACAAGAATCTATGTACATTTTGTAGTCACCCTCATGAAAAGAAATATGGTGATTCTTTGACTACCTCAACGTCAAGCTCACCCTTAGCTGGAATGTCTGGGAATGTCAATGGAACCAAGATCTGGAAGTTCTTGGTAGTTCCCACAATGGAATTTAAATCGTATTTTTCTGTAACACTCACTGTAGTGACCATTTCCTTACCAATCTTGACCTTCTCTGGATCTTCGGAGTTCAAGTGCTCCAATCTGGTCTTTTCCAAGTAGATTTCGTCAGCTGCAGTCATTGCTCTGCCCAAAATCTTGACGTTATTTCTTCTAACCTCCTTTATCTCCTTCGCCAATGGATGTTCACCCGAAATGCTTATTACCTGAAGACAGTTTTTGTAACGCTTTTCGAACTCTTCCTTGAGCTCCTGAACCAAATTACTACTGTGCAACTTCACAAACTGGTTTCTGATCTCCTTATTCATGTGGTCTACATCGGCAGCATGAGTCCAGTATGAGTCATGAACTGAAGCAAACGATAATCTGGCATCCCCACAAGCCTTTGCGGTCATTAGCATATGAGTGGCATCCAACGAATGGACAAAATTAGGTGGGAATGCTGCTTGTTGCTTTCTAGCATCTACTTGTGATGCACTAAATGGGTCAGAAATGGAAATATCTTGCAAATTGGTCTTTATCAATTGATTCTTAGATATTCTGTAAGGCTGGACACATGGCAATCCAAGAGGCGTGGTCCATATGACAGAAGACAAATGGTTTGGTTTACCATCATTGGACTTGGCATCCTCGTAGTCAATACGTACAGACTTACTGATTCTCTTGGCAGCATCACCCAACCAATCTTGAATCAAATGCGCACCTTCAAACAACTCTCTAATGGAGTTGAAAACGTGCATCGTTAAGTATCTGGCATAATCAGCAACATCTTCCTCACCACTGAAATATTGGTCTATCTGTTTCTTGATTTGTGCAGTAGCACCAACGAAGGTTACACCATAGACATTAGTCATGACGGTTTGCTTGACCACTTTACGTGTAATCTTGTCCTGTAAGAAAACGGCATACTTATTTCCTTCTTCAGCTTCAGCGTCGATTCTCTTTTGAACTAACGAGGCAACGAACTTGTACACATCCTGAGGTCTGCTGGCAGGAAGTAAATTAACTTGCCTTGCACCTTCAATATCACCTCCCAATGCGGCGTAGTGCTGTAAACCATTACAAGTACCATCCTGATGGATTGGAATGTGCGAAACATATTGAGTTGGATTCTCCAACTTGTAGGCTTCTTCCAATTCAAAACAGACACCCAATGCCTGCCATGGTTTCTCTGCCTTCTTCCACCAGGCATCTGTATCGTAAGGGTTTCTTGCGGATTTAAAAACATTTTCCAAATTATCATTAACAAACTGAACTCTTTCATGTAATGGTGCCTTGTCTACACCATACACATTAGCCAAATGAATTTTCAACCATTCTAAACCTCTTTCTCCAAGTTCTCTGCCTTCCCAGAACAAGAACAAGGATCTGGTAAGGTCGTTACCCAAGTGGTTGAAATGTGGTGAGATTGGATATGCTCTGCCTCTAAAGTCGACATTGTGAGGGAAGAATACTTTTTCGCCTAAGAAACCTCTCGCAATTTCTAACTTATAGTTGGTGTCACATCTCTGAGATCTAAGTGAAGCTGCTTCATTCAAGGCGCTTCTGAGCTTTCTTTGATACTCAAACTTTTGAGCAGGCTCAGCATCGACAGGCAATGGCTCGGGCAAGTTTGGTTCTTCCATAATAGGTGGAATATCTAAGAATTCCTCTCCAGAGTTCCAGTACCTAGTGATAACTTCAAAGACGCGACGATTCACAGTCCATGGTGTCTTTCCAAGAACATTCAATCCATCATAAACTTCATTCAAATTTCCCAAATCAGCAGCCTTTCTCAAATATGCAGTGGTTTCAGCCGAGTCCTTAATTCTCACCAAAGTCGATCTTGAATAAAGATATCCACCATCGTTGTAACTGTGCCATTCTCTTGGTGCAACAAGCATAGGCAATAATTGTGGCTGTACGGCATTAGATAATGATCTTCCAGCCAATTGCTTGATTATCTCCTTATGAAGTTTGATAACCCCGAGCTTTTGGCCATTTAAGAATTGATACGTATGGAAGAAAGCTGGCTGACTTCCAGTGATGGTCTTTCCAGTAGTTGGATTATGGGCCTTAACTGGGACTTTTGCCACGAACAAAAGCAAATTGGTCAAAACTGCTCCTAACTTCGCGTATACTGTATAACTCCAGTCGGTAGACTCGTCTGGATTTTCTATTATATTGTTCTTCTTATTGGACAAGATTCTCTTCCACTGGTTTGTCGACTTGACCTTCTTTGAAAAAGCTTTGATTTCCGACTTCAACAATGATTGTGACTTGTATTCAAGTTCAACAGCTTTACCTACAGATATAAGAGCTCTAGCGGCTCTCATACCATCTACAATACCACCAGTGGAGTTCAATTTCAACAACTCAAGTATAGTGATCACACACATTTTCTCGGGAGGCACAAGCACCATGTATGGGGCGTAGTATTCTCTGTCCTTGTACAATTTCTTTTCGTCCGGCGAAAGATCCATTTTGGAGACTTTGCCATCCATTAGCCTATGACACATTTCTGCTTCTTTTTTGACATATGGCAATAAGTTTTTGTACCATTGGAATAATTGAGCGTTCAAGCCTTTGTTCAAAGGCAATGCTCCTCTCTTTTGCATTTCTTCAAATTCGTGCTTCCATTTTTCCTTAGCTCCATCGGCACCTCTGACCTCCAATCTTCTTTGCCTGGTAAGATTGAACGAATGCAATCCACTATTAAATTTTTCACGTTGTTCTTCGGTCTTTAACGTTTTGTATACTTTGAAAAAGTCTAGCTTCGAAGCTTCATCATCTGACCAGGATTGGTCACCCAAACCATCCTCCATTTGCTTGATAATAGAGACTATCTCTTTGGAGTCTGCTTCTTCTCTTAATCCCAAAAGGGTATGTCTAATCACTTTCAACCCAAATGAGTCCACAGCGCGCAACGATTCAGCGTCCTTGTCGATGGTTGGAACTTCTGTATTATCGTCATTGAAGTATTCTGGTTCTGATGTTAACGTTTCTTTGTCGTTCAATTCGTTTCTGACTTCTCTGAAGAGGTTCACCAAATCTTCGGGGACATCTTCAATGCTGATGCTATTGTCGGAGAAAACTTTCATGAGTCCTTCAACTCCGATAACATCGATATAAGACAATATTTGCGTCTTTTTGGATTGAGAGAAACGGTTCAAGTACAGAATGTAGGGACCATCTTCGGAAATGTATTTGGCGAGAATAATCGCAAAAGTCCGCTCATTAGCTGTTATTCCGTATCTCTGCTCCATTGAAGAGAAAAATTGCTCAAGATCTCCATAATGGACAGAGGGGTCTTGGGACCATGTCTGCAAGTATTTGTTCACAGAGAAGATGAAGGTATGAGGCTCTGACAAAAGTGGATGAATCGCCTCCAAGATCTTGCGAGCTCTGTCGAAGTTTTTGCTGGTCAAAAGTACCTCTAAAAGTGACTGTAAATGGGAAACGTCTTTGGCAAAAGGCGACCTAGTCACTGGATCGTAGTCAGAAGACCATACCCGTAAACGCCTCTGTTCATCTGTAATGGATTCTGGGTCATTTTCGATGATTTCTGAGAAAGTTTTATTGTGAATAGAAGGACTTTTCTTGATCTCCTGGTCTTGAAGTTTCAAATGCTCGAGGAACTGATGCATATAGTAGACAGACAGAGGTGGTTTGGCTGTAGATGTGAGAGTAGTCATGGAGCGCAAACCCGAAGTGGCAACCTGGCGACTTCTGGATCGCTTCAAAGACGCAACACTTCTCGACAACATCCTGGGCACTATCTGGTTATGCTACACAGTCAGAACTACCAAGTTTGTAATTTGAGCTCAAGAATATCTGTGATTGTAGAGATAGTGAAAAACATCGTACATAAATTTTGCAAAAAAAATTTGTAGAAATTGGCAAATGCAGGAAAACAGAAATCTGCTTACGTCACAGCTGACCTGGATTATGTGGCCATATTCAGTAAATGATGTACTCTAGATTGTGGG